>CABFOV010003899.1:39263-59356 GCA_902141375.1 Timema poppense | reverse complement strand
ATAAGGAATGAGGAAGGTAAAATGTTTAGGAAATGTGTCCGTATTTGCGTTGAAGGAGAATTATAAGCATATTAGGAAAAAAAAACTCTCAGTACACTCGATCGGGATTCTAACACTGATACCCCAGTTATTTGCAGTCCAGTCTAGCGAAGAAGTGAATCCTAAAGAATGGTGGCCGCAGAAGCTGGTCACAAAATATTTAATAATCCATTTAGAAGTGCATTTCCAAGACTGCGTGTCACTTACCTTTAAACTCTAGAACCACTGGCATTGTATATTTGGGTTCAACACTTTCTTGTTTGAAAAGTTTTGGTCAATGAAAGGGGGGTGAGGCGGGGCTAAGGGACTACCGCTACTTGGACTATTGTACTCGGAGAGACAGCAATTTTTAGCTTGTCTTTCTCACGAGGAACATTTTGCAAGTGAGTTGTTTTAAAGAATTCTAACTTGGAAGCGCTGTTATCACTGGATATTTTAAGTTCTACCTGACTCGAGGAGCGCAACAAATCTCTCGTAAGGCTGTGTATCTGTTATTTCTTTGTCTGTACCCCAGACACATTTTAAAAAGACATAATCATTTAGTATTAACATTAAATATGATTAGAGATTTGCTTGATGTCCAACTATTATGCTTGTAGAAGCTGGAAAACACCGATAAAAATATTTTATTTTAGAAAAAGCCTGATAGTTAACTTCTATAAATTGTTCAGTGAACTGATTTATGATTCCAACATATCCTATTGCTCCATTTCCCCTACAAGAAAATAAATGTAAAAAGTACATGAGTAGTAAAAAAAAAGTATGTTCTATATTTCTACATATAATTTGTCATAACTAGGCTGACATCTAAGAGCCACTAGGAAACATGATTTACCATGGTCAGAGCCTAGAATTATGTTATTTGATCTTCAGTTTTATAGCAATATGAAAGAATGAGGCAGATTTTTCTCTGAGTGCTAGTGTTGTGTTAGTTATAGCTATAAAATTTGCTTGTAAAATTAAGTGCATGGTCATAGCGAGTTAGGGATGCATCATAAAACTACACTACACTCTCACCCAAACAAGACTCAGCCTTGTTTGTGCAACATATTCTCTAGAGTTCAGCAGTCAAATACATCATGAACCAACAATCATGTTTGGAATTACTGATATTATGTGTGTTAATTCATAGTATGCAGGACTATAAAAGTGTGTTTCATTTATAACATAAACAACATCACACTTTAAAGATTTAGCCAGAGTTCCCGAAAATTAGTCTGACTGGTTACATCACCTTAAGATTTAGAAGATGTAAGAATTTTGAGTTGTATTTGACTGCAACAATTGCCTTAGAAAAAGTTTTCAACAAGGACCAAGTGTAAGCATTGCCATATATTTTGAGGATTTTTTTAAGGGTCTCACACACTGACTAAAAAAAACAATCAAACTACAAAACCCCATATTTTATATCAGTTCCCAAAAGGAGGGAAAATTGATGGGCATCATTCTCATTTATTTTTTGAAGAGGTTGGTAGTCAAATGTGTCTTTGAATAGATTGCTCAGCAGATCCTCTGATACAAAACTATTTATGCAACCCAGAATGTACAGTCGAGGGATAAGTTATTGAGGGGGCCTAAGCTTGATCTGCATAACATAAGACTTTAAAATCAATTTGTAATGTATTGTATCATCAAAAAAAATTGAAAACATTAAATAATAATCAGAGAATATTGTAAGGAATGACAAATGTGGTTTATTATAATTTTAAAATAGTATATAATAATTTTTAATTCAAATAAATTACAGATAAAGGATTATAAAATTAAATAATTCACAAAAAAACACACTTTACAAGTGTTATCTTATATAATACACCATACTCACAAACATTTTCAGAATGTTTTCCAAAATGTTGATCTGAAAATCTAACTTTAACAAATAGGCAGATAAACTGGAAAGCATCTTGATAGGAGCATGTTCAATTCTCTAGATGTAGTTAAGAGACATGTTTTAGCAATTGATTGTGAATTGGAATTAGGGAGGGATAACTAGTTCTAGAATAGTGTGACTAGGAAGGTGTATGTTGAGACTCAAGTATCAAGGGAAATATTAACTGTAACAGTGATAGGGTCGAATTTCAAATCAGAATACTTCTCTCTGTGTGTAAATATAGCGACAATAAAGCATGTAAAAAAAGATAATTTGAACTTAAAATTTAATCCTACCGGTATTTCACTACACAAAGTCAATCATCAGAGTTCTTTGAAAGCGCATACTTCCATATGTATTCAAAGATTTATCATACCATTGTAATATTTGATTGAAACCAGATTTTATAATAAGAAAAATACTGTTTGAAACTTAAGCTAAAGGAAGAATTAAACAATTTAGAATCCATAGAGTTTATTTATAAGATATTTGGGTCTAAATATTTAGTCAAAATTTGTTCTTATGGGAAATCCAAAAAGAATTGTTAAATTATAGATGATATACTACACTGTGTATCAATTTATATATATATAGCTTTGCCGAATGGGCTCATACTTAAATCTGTTTGACTTACACTTCATGGTCAATGTACTATTTAAAATTGATAGTAATGTAGATAAAGAACTACAAAATTACAATATGAATAGATAAAGCAAACTATTTGCTTGCGTGTTTTAATGCTTAAACATATTTTTGAGTAGTTGTAGTTACTATTGTTTTATGCACATGATTTATTTTCACTATTAAAGCTTAATCAAAGAAATGAAAATATTCTTGCGTAAGTATTTTTTAAATCTACATTGTATGACTTTTTATTTCTCAAAATTCACTACAAAATGGTTATGCTCCAATACTTAATTTTATAATCTGCAAAAAGCATGTAATGATTTAAAAACTATCTTATTATTCCTGTTATACTACTGCTAAATGTCAGCTTCCTCCTCTGTTATATTTACTTTTAAGACATTTTTATGAATTTATCTTTGTATTATGATTGGTTATATATTTATCTTGAGAATTGTCATAATGTGTTTTTAAGTGTCTTCTGTTAGGTCCAGTTAGCTTTTAAAGTAATTTTATATAACCATGTTTTAGTGTACAACATTTTTTGGTCAAATAATAGAACATTAATTTGTGATTAATAATATCTCTCACTAACAACACAGTATTAATCAAGTTTCTAATACAAATTACAGATTGGGGCTTTCACACAAATAATAATCTCATAAATCTACTTTAATAAATAATTGGAAGCTGTGTGAATATATAGATTAAAATTTTATTTATTGAACTATAATTATTTTTTCTATTAAAATGTTTCATTTAAAAATATTTTTAAATATTTTTTTTTTTAAATACGGGTGAATAGGTAAACCCTATCACATTTATTTCCTCTGTCAGTAATTTAATGAGTAAGTATAGCTTGAATTTTTAAAATTCTATATTAAAGAAGAGGGTAATTGAATCTCACCTGCCACTTCTGTAAAACTACGAGTGAATCGGCGGTTTGCAGAGATGTGTGATACCTTTCTTCTAGTTTTTAAATTTTCCATCTTCTTATTTTCATCATCAGTAGTTTCTTCATGTTCTGTATCTTCTTTGTCTGTGTCTTGACCTTAAGAGAAAATTATTTTGAGTGTTGTATGCCTAGAAAATACAGCCACTTAGCTAAGGCTTACATTTAACAAAGAATTTGTAATATATATTTAGAAGAAGGTACAGGAAAGGTGGATAGAAAACACATAAATGGGAAATAACACAATTTGGCCTTTACAATGAAAAGAAGAAAACAGTTCCTACATTACATTGCTGCCATTGAACAAAGATGTATTAGCTGCCTCTTTAAGAAAATCGATAATCACCACTCAATCCCTGACCTAGGTTTCATTCTATTGGAATTAACCAGAGGGGAGTGAGAAACACGCAACGCAACTTCCTAAATGAAGAAACCAAAATGCACAAAAGGAAGAAAATGGAAATTGGTAAAGGATGATAGATAGGACACTTGGATAGGAACATTTAAAAGGAATGACATAAGGACAAACACAGAAAAAGGACATTGGTTGCAAATATATAATATATCGCTTTAAGAAAAATCTCTTTTCACTTTTTGAGGTAATTTGTAATATGTATTTGGAAGAAGGAAGTGTTGTTGCGTGTTTCACACTCATTCCTGATGAATTCCGATTGAATGAAATCTAGGTCGGGGTGATTGGGCAATGACGATCGATTTTCTTAAAGAGGCAGCCAATATCTCTTTGTCCAGTGGCAGCAATGTAAAGTGCTAACTGTGTTCTTCTTTTCATTGTTAACAGCCATATTTGTGTTTGTTCCCTATTATATATTTTCTATCAAACTTTCCTGTACATTCTTCCAAATATATGTATTTAAAATTACCTCAAAAAGCGAAAAGAGGTATTCCTTAAAGAGATTTAACAAGGAATAAAATCGACTTATTAATTAATAACTTTAAACATATTACATGGCAACAATTACAATCATCAAATCTGTTAAGTATTTCCGATATCTTTAAGTTTTAAGTTAACTTAATTTGTGAGTTTGACTTTAATTCAGTTTAAACATCATGGCTCAACATCAGTAGTGAAGGATGTTGCATTTTCAGTGTTACAACTAGTAGAAAATAAAACGAGAAATAATTTTGTATATATGAGATAAGTCAATTCATAAAAGTGAAATGTATTATAGACTCATTCTTGTCAATCTATAAATAGCACACACACATGTTTTTTAACAGATGAGACAGGAAACAAGACTTGCTGGAACCTCTGGGCCTGGATTCACTAACAGGAACAAATAGTTGCGCTGGCACAAGTTTAAAAGATGTGCCCAAATCCCAATTCACTAAAAGAAGTAGGCGCAATTTGAGAGCAAAGTTGGGCCTTTTATTTGCCACCACTCAAGAGCAGGCGCAACTATTAAATCATGATTGTCACTTCAATAAATCTAAATGGCGACATATTATCGTATTGGCATAAAATACAATTAGTTACCAAACTGTACTCCAATTAATAATAAAGAAATTAAAATAACAAAAGTCTGTCTAGCACAAAATTTGTTGCAATTTAAATAGTGGTAACAAAGCAATTACCTTTTATTGTTGAATTTTTACATTCAAACTACGCAATGGCATTTCTTGCATTATTACCAAACCAAACCACAAACTGTGTAATCTTTGTCTCGATTCAAAGAGATTTGTATTCCTCCAAGTCAAAAGACATCTCGCCACTAAATATGGCGGTTGGTAAGGTTTTAAAGTAACTTTTAAAGTTTCTATAAATGTTTTATCAATGGAACTTAAGCTTTAAACCAATAATATAAATACTAAATAATGTACTAACATGGTTTTTGTAAAGCATGCAGAAAGAGGCCGCTTCTAATTTTATTGCTAGTTTATAAGCAAAATATTTAGAAATATTTCTATTTATTGTCAGTTTAATTAGAGATTTAAAATAAAGTACCCTTGATTTTGAAAGTAAATCCTTCACAAGAATTGGTTGAAAAGAAAGCAGTTGATGACATTTATGGTGACATCACCATAATCTTGCCACCAGTTTGCACCTTGTTTAGTGAATACGGAAATGGAGCAAATAATGTGCATCTTTGGGAGTATCTTGGGTGCAAAGTTGGGCCATTCCTAGACTTGCACCAAGGCAGGATTGCACCCATTAGTGAATCCAGGCCCTGGACAAAACAATCATCACGTTTTGCAATGCCCATTGAGAGTATTATCATTATGTGGCTAATTTGTGCAGCTTTAGGTGAGTGTGTTCGACCCAGAACAATGAAGAAATTTTCCCCACTACTGAATTTATATTTTATGTCCAGGATAAGAGATATTTTAAAATCTCTTTACACTTCTAGTTATTAACTATTATTTATATTTCCCTCTAACTTTTTTTTTAATACCGATATTGACAAACAATTTCCACTTTATCATGTTTTGGTTTGAGTGAATCCTTGTTCCTTTTTAAATTTAAAAAAGGAAATAATGACGTTTGATCAAATAACAAAATTGGATGTGTTATTTTAAAAATGTTAAGGAAGGGGGCACTTTACGTCGTAGGTATTTGTAAATCCTTCCTAAAAGGTCACACCCGGCCAATGATTAACATTAGGACCAAAAGTTTATAATCTTTATCTTCCTCTCCATTATTATTTAAGGGACAAGGTAACTAATTTAAAATAATAGTTTTAGGACAAGTATATTACTCAAAAATTGTTTTTTGCTATAATCATAAAAGTTATGTCTTTCAGGTTGCACAACTGTTTGAAAAAAAAGTTTCATTTTTCCTGTTTGAAATTTAATAATATATTTAATAATTAGATATCCAACCAACCGTAAAGAAAGGAGCTTACTGAAAAACTATGTTAGAGTTATGTTTACAAAGTCTTCAAATAGAATATTTAAAGAAAAATGAAAACTATCAATCAACCAGCTGAATTTTGAAATCCATTACCACATAACACAATTAAATAACATTAATAATTTGGGTATGTCACATTTTATCATTGTCTAATGAAATTAGGATACCTGTCTTAGTAATTGTATTTTTATTTTGATGATTACCTTTTGTTCTTTATAAAATGCCATTTTTATAGTTTCATAGATTCCAAACTTAATAATGTTAGGCTTAATCTTAAAGTTAAAAAGAAAGTAATATATCACAAACAATTCTATTTACTCAAAAAATTTGTCACACAAATTTACTATTGATTAATTTTAATTAAAAATAAAATATTGATCTCGTAAAGCAGAGCTAGATTTATACAAGTCTTACCTTTAAAAGTAAAGTTAAATTTTTATTGTCAATAATCCAACATTGATGAGTTAATTAAATATCCATTTGTATACATTTAATCACTATGACATTAACAATTATATCAAGTAAATTCATATAAATATAGTTAAGTTTTATTTTCTATCTCAAATAGTTAATTGAAGTGTAACCATTTAATCCTTATGTGTAATGTAATTAAATATCACAATTTTTAGGCAATTTGGGGTGTTTGCAATATTGTTACAATTTAATTATATTAATTAAAGCTGTTTTCACTTGATTTTAAATGTATTAGAAAGGTAGTAGTCAAACCTGTGAACAGAATAAATATGCCATTTCAAATTATTAAAATATTTAGGCTCTAACTTTTTAAATCTCTTTTAGCACCACATTTGACTAACAGTTCAGATTATACACATATGTACAAATTACACTAATGAATTAGGGATAAGGGAGGTTGAATTTGGAGGAAGTCTTGGTGTATTTGCGAGGAAGGAGTGCGGAAAACATTTTTGGAAAATCCACTCTCAGTACACTCGACCATGATTCGAACCCCAATCTCCCTGTCATCGCCAGCCTAGTCTAACACGAGAGTGATGCATTAGATCATGCGGCAACCGAAGCAAGTTTTTTTTTAAAATTATCTTGTATAGTTTGGGGAGTTGATGGTTGAAAATGACCCCTTGATAGAGTGGTCAGCAAACCTAGATACCAACCTAGGAGTCCCTGATTAGATTTCCAGCTGGTACCATAGGTATTATTCCCGAAAGGGGAATCATCTCAACAGTCCCCAGGATCTGGTTATTAGGCTTAAGTTAGGTTAAAAGAGTAGTGGTTCCACAACTTCTTATTCATTCACACCATCACCTCATCTCATCTAGACACAGAAAGGGCCTCCATGGAAAGAATGTATGATTAGTGTATTAAGAGAGCCCCTGGGCAACGGTACATATAAATACTGGCTAATCTTCCCACAAATAGGGTTAAAGGTGATGTAGCCCAGACATGCATCATATATATGTATATAAATATTTAAAATAATGTTTATGAGTGCTGTGTGCTGTTTCTCTGTTTAAATTAAAAATATTTATATCTATTTAATTAGCTTTTCCAGCAAAATCGTCTAAAATATTTACTTAATGCCACACCTTTGTCAGCTCAGCCAATTTGAAACAGATAATAATCTCTCTTTTAAATTTTGATTAAATAATAATAAATAGGAGAATATAATTTTTAGCACTCTCCTTTGAAGAATAATGATTCTATAAAATAAATTTATATTTAGATATGTGTCAGAAAAGAGAAGGTGAAGCTATATAAATTAGTTACAGCTGGTTTATTTTTGTGTAGAATATTTAATTTTGTTATTTCAAATGTAAACTATTTAATTTATTATTATTATTATTATTATTATTATTTTTAGCACCGCGTCTTACTACCCGTTCGGGCTATACGCAATTTAATTTATTAAAATATGGAAGGAGTATTCATGCAGGGTTAATTGAAATACCAATTACAGTACATACATCTGGGATCTAAATACAAATCCCATTATCTTGGGTAAGAGTCAAGAACAATAGTTAAACACATTTGTGATGTACTAACAAAGCAGATTTATTATTTAAAGTTTCTCCTAGTAAAATCATTGAGGTTCAAGACTTCAAAAGGTTTGTTTACAATGTCTGGTAAAAATGTGTATAATATCAGAATATTTTTGGCTCTAGTAAAGTTAGTGGGAAAATCAAAATATATAGCAAAACCAATTTATTAAGATTATTTAAAACATGATAAAACACTTTCAGTTCTGTGTATTCAGATACTAACTTAAAATACATTAATAAATACTTAACAGGAAAAAGAGTAATATTAATTTTAATAAAGTGGACAACCCCAAAAAATTATAAATAAAATTAATATACCTATGTGATCAAACTCTTCACTGCCCTTACATGAAATGGTCAAGCCCAAAGATATTATATTATTGATCCTAAAAAGCTCATTTTTTATTGCCTTTTTGGTCTTCTCTACATTTGTAGAGCTACACAATTCATTGAGGGACTGCAGCAAAGCTTTGAGTTTTGTGGACCGCTCAACATTTGGCTGAAACACAAATCCAAACTTAAATAAAAAATCATAACCTATACATAAAAACTCACTAATACATTTTGTAAAAATATTATATTTTCTAGTCATATGTGCTAATGGTAATATGCTTAAAGGGGGGAAAAAAATGAAGATTAAGTAGAACGATAGGATAAATGTAAAGAAATTTATAAAACCAACATTCATCTCTGGAAGGTGAGAAACTACAAACTTTCAGTGCACCTTATAGGGAATAAATCCAAACAACTTGGTTGGCTCAGTTGGTTCTGTCTCAATAATATGTTTAGTACTGATGCACATTCTTCACCATACTTTTCTCCAATAAGATATCAAGACCAATCCACCAATAAGACATTAATTAAACTTTATATAGCAAACAAACCAACTAAATTTTTCTTCAAAACCCCATTTCAATAATTCCAATATAGTTAGCACTGCATCAAAGAAACCTATCAAATGATTCACATTTCCACTTTCAAGAAGCTCCTATCTTCTGAACATTCGTCCCACTGCTAAGTTTATAGTGGATATAGGGATGGTGCAGAAACTATAAAAGTAGTCACCATTATGTAATGTTTCACAATTGCAAGATAATTTTTCAAAATAGCAGTCACAAATAATTAATACCTATGCTTCATAAAAGCATAAATGCAATAAAAAATAAAATGTATACTTTATGCATTGCCACCATAGATTAACACACACACACTTGATGGAGAGATGCACCTATGACACCAGGTCGAGTGTGTGTGTTGCACCATAAACAACTTAAAACACTTTTTAATATCATGGTTTATCATAGTTTGTCTATTTTTAGTCTTAGTAGAGAATTAATATATTTTACAGATTCCTGAAAAATCACATAAAATCCTATGGCTCACATTTTGTATACTGTAAAGCTTAATATTCACGTGCCCTTTTGAAAATTATCTGATTACCATATTTTATATTTTGTACACCTAATCCTATATGAAATACAGTCGACTCTGGCTATAGTGAACCTCTACAGACTCAGATATTTTGTTCGGTATGTCCGAAGTTCATTAAAACTGATTTTCTTTTAAATATGAAAGTTGTGGGTTAGTGATAAAGAAATAAGAGTTCAAATACAATTGCTCTTTATTGAAATCTATTAATTAATCTTTTAAAAAAATCGGTTATATGCTGTTGTTTGCTGTATACTGTTTTAGTTAATATTTTTCCAGATCCTTTTCTAGAATCTGTGCTTTTTCCACACTTTATTCCACACTATCAATGCATCCAAAAAACTAAACTGAGTAGAAAAGCCTAATTTTTTTTTAGTTTCATATGACACTCTTGAAGAAAGGGATTAATGAAAACCATTAATAAATTGTCACAGACTGTCATTCACTGTCCTGTAACTCCTCTCGTATTAATACAACTCTGGAGGACTGTTTTCCTTTACTTGCCGCAAACAAAGGTATTAAAACTTAAGCCAGGTCAATGAGTACAGTGACTCAGTGACTGTTTAAGATCAACCCTCCCCTGCTCCCCCTCCCCATTCTATACTTTCAATCAAGCTTTGTGCTACATAAACAGGAACTCAGGTAGATAATCAGTGTCTTCGAGTTTAAACAACCAAAAAGTTATGTTTTTAAAGAATTATGATGTTAGAATGACATTTCTTACTGAACGTTTCAATTTTTCTGTTCATTAAAACCTAAGTTGAGGGTTCATTATAAACTAATTTTTTATAACACATTTAAATGTATGTGGGTTGGGACCAATGAATTAGGTTCATTGTAGACAAGTGTTCACTACAAAAGAGTTCACTAAAACCAGCGTTGACTGTAACTATTTAAATATTTAGCTTTTGGTACTCTGCAATGTCTACCAAACTAAAATTAACACTGGAAACGTTATCACCATGGGTAGATTTGTAGGTCTGAAAAAATATTTGGAATCTTTGTACACTTTCTAGATGCTTTATGAACATTTGAAAGACAAAAATACGTTTAAAGGCCAAGATAGGCTCGCACAATAATAATAATCAGAGAGTTCAAAGTTTAGGATGTTGCAATGTAGACATTACATCACATTCTCCCTCAAAGTGTTACCCGATCTTGTGTCCTTAATTCTTGTTTAAGCCATCATCCATAATGTTTTTAGTAAGGAATTATTACAATTTTGTAATTGTATTTTTGTATAATGTGTGCCAGAGCTTTAGATGATCAGTTTACTCTTAACAAGTCTTCCCTGCCACAAATAATATTAGTCCTATGTTAGTCATATATTTTAATGTATCAGTGCTTGTAAGAGATTTAGGGATTATTAAGTTTGCACATAAGGTTTTTAAAGAGGTATTTTAGGGCCCAATCAGCATATCAATGTAAAAGAATGGGAGAGTAAGTTTGAATACTGTCAGAATACTAAACCTGCCCAAAATTAAAAGATTGGGGTGCATTCGGTTGTTTATTTATTTGAGGTATTTAACATGTACTTTCTGAACCAACTGAATATATCAGCACACGAGACATTCTATGAAAATGGTTGAAAGGGCTTACCAATTTTGTCGATAAGGGTATTTTCAAATACCTTCCAGGGTTCTTTTACATGCCAATCGACATAAGACCAACGACTTTAACTCCCTTATGAAGGAAGTTGTGCTAAGGATCTTTATCGCTCAATAAAAATCCGTCAATTATGGCTGAGTTTTAACACACAAATATTGGGTCCTTAGGAAGCACATTACCCCAAGACCACCGAGGTTACAAATATTGGGTCCTTAGGAAGCACATTACACCAAGACCACCGAGGTTGACTAATTTAAATGTTGTCCTTGGAAAGTAATAGAAGCTTAATGTCATTATTAAAATTGAGAAATCAAAGTATAAGTGTTTTGAAATAATTACAGAAAAGTGTTGTTGACATATATAACCAATTATTCTAAAGAGATACATGTAAACTAAATTTTAAAATTACAAAGATTTTCTCTGATGATGTTACTCTATCATGATGTTTTTGTTGCAATATTATAATTTAAATTTGTATTAGAATGCTTAATTGATAAATGACTATATATCTATTTTAAGTAAATTGAGAGAGGAGGAAGAATTCAATGGAAATAAAACCACTATGGCTTAAACAAATGAAGGAAACTATTTAAGTATTTCAAATAATAACCAGTATTTGGTCAAAGGTGGAATATTGGCCTCCAAGGTAGACATCACATACATTAACAAAGGTAACAATATTGGTCTTGTATTAAAATAAAACTTGTGGAAATAAGAATCACACTATTACAGAAACATAGCCTAAAAATTGATTGCAACAACATATGACACACCCAGATAAATATGAGGATTCGCTTTCAAGCTCTAGTCTGGTTTACTGGTGACGGGGAAGTTATGGTTAGAATATTGCACGGTGTACTGAAGGTGGTTTTTCAACTTTTCTTCAATTATAATGGGTAGTATATTTCCTATAAATTCAACCTTTCTCATCTCCATCCCATATGTGGATAGCATAGATGGGAAATAATACACAGTATACACAAAAATAGCAGGGTATGAATGACAGAATATGAAAATTACAAAAGCTACTTTAACTAATTTGATTTATTTAATTCATGCTGATGGCGATTGCTGATTCAATCATCGGCTAATTATAGCAATATAGGGTATGATAATGCTGGTCATTTGCAAGCTGATTTTTTACAGTTATCTTTTGAACTGCGAACTGTAAAGTTAGGTAATGGTGACTTATCAATTTTAAGCTGGGTAGCACACAGACTTGTTCTTTGTACCATCACTTCTTGGTGACAGGGAAAGGATTGTTTGGTGAAAATAAGAAGGGAGTGGGGGTTGTTTACTGGTTAGGGGAAAAAATTATTCAAGGACAGTTTGTGGTGACTCATACTTGGTGGCTTGCAAGTGATAAAAAGAGCGAATTAGAGAGAGATCTAGCTAGAAGGTAAATTTCCAGGTTAACACTTTGAGAGCAAGAGACAAAGGTAAGAGAATGTGTACAAGAATGAAAGTGTAGATTTAAGTGGTGACAGTCCCAAAAAATTCAACAAAGATTTCACAAATACCGGACTACTCAAATATGTTTTCATATTTATTAGTTATTTAAAAAATATTTATTGATGACTACACTTATAGCTTTAAAATATATATTTTGTCATTTAACACTATTATTTGGTTTAAGTACATTATTGAAAATATAAATAATAATAATAACTATTATTAGCTACCCTTCATGGTAAAAACAAAAAAAAAATCTTCTCCTTTGAATTACTTTGTGCTATTTTTGATCTAAATACTATACATTATTTATAAGTTATGCTCACAGTTTTGGAATTTTGGAAGTTTATAAAAAGGTCTTAAACTTTAATCTACCTTTGACTTCCCCAACCCATTTTTCAAATAGTTGCTAAAGCATATTTCAGTATTTTATTATGTATAATACAACAGTGTAGAAACACTGTACAATGATGTAAAGTAAGTGATAGTGAAGGAATACAACCTGAAAGGATAGTTAGGTTATGCCTAGATAGAAACAAATACACTTCCCTCTCTTCTTACACTTTTACACTTTTCACGTCTTCACACTTCCACAGTTACACATTGTTTTGAATTTTTGGAAATATTCATTTTTCATAAGAAGAGACACATTAAAATCACCAAATATTCTTAATGTAAATTTAATGATCAAATAGTTTTTTTAATGTAGTTTTGCATATTTCCTTTGTGATATTAAAAAAAATGGCAATGTAGATAGGCAAGAAATGTCCAGCTAAAGGGCTGATCAGCTAGGGACTATTATTTATTTTTCGTTAAGTAGAGCCAATAGAAGCAGTAACTTCCAATAGATTGCATTAATACATATAAAATAATATTCTTATGGGAGGGTGCAGCACTACCTATAACATATTAATAATAGTATGAATATTGTAAAATGTTATTAAATTTGGTTGAAAAAAATGTATTTTCTAAACTGTCCTCCATATTAGGGACCATAAAACAGTCATGATGACTCGTGGCTGATTACATCTTTCATTATAGAGATCATTATGATTTTTAAAGATAAACCTAGGTAAAAACAATTTAAATAATTTAACTATTGAATGTAATTATGGATAATTTGTTAGTGATTGTAAAACATGTGTGTTTATCTTTATTTAAACTGTAAAATAATGTTTTTTAACTACTGCAGTGACTATTATAATTTACAAGAGAACATAATATTATTCATTGGGATACATTTATCGATTTTAAAATCAAAGTTAATCTAATATATCCAAAGTTGTCTCCATTTAAAAGGACATTAATTTTTATGTGAATTTTTTTCAGATATTTAGGAATCTTTTCAACGTGTTATATGGGCTATCCAAATTATATATTTTACTTAATTACTTACACCGTAACCAACAAGACTTGATTATCCTAACAATGTATTGTGATGAGTACAATTATGTAACTTTATTATTATTATTATTAGCACCGCGTCTTACTACCCGTTCGGGTTATACGCACTTACGCTAATGTGTAATGGTAGGGTGATTGTGAGATGAAATGGAGGACCTACAGTTTAACGTGGAATCCGAACCACGNTATTATTATTATTATTATTATTAGCACCGCGTCTTACTACCCGTTCGGGTTATACGCACTTACGCTAATGTGTAATGGTAGGGTGATTGTGAGATGAAATGGAGGACCTACAGTTTAACGTGGAATCCGAACCACGGTGGAGGCCTGGCATTCCCCACATTCACAAGATGTCTTGTCAGAGGTGAAGGAAGGGTTTGGTAATCAGATAAATTTATGCCGGGACCGGGGATTGAACCCCGGCCGCCAGCATAGAAGTCTGACACCTTACCCCTAGACCGCCAGGTCACCAATTATGTAACTCATTAGCCCAGTAGTCTCATCCCTTTTTGGACCAAATATCTTCTTAACCGCCATCCTTGTTTTCAAACAACCTAAATTTTTTTCACCATGTATATTTGAAAACACAAATATTGTGAATAAAAATCTATAAGAAATGTTTCCTTGATTCTAGGTCAATCAGTTGGCTAAAATCCGGAAAATAGATGGTTCCATATGGATATAATTCTGCTAATCCAAAATAAAAATAAATTATAACTATATAAAATCTAACTGATGTTTATTTTACAAACTTTCTACTTTCATGTTTTAGATAAATGCATACCTTTTCTGTTGTGTATGATTTTCCAGATTTAAATAAAACAAATTTTGTGAGGAAAACTAAATCCAGAATGGTTTCCGTTCTGGTTCCGTTTGTGTTAAAATATATATATATAGTATTCTGTCTTACTGCCCATTCTGGTTTACATATCTGTGCTAATTACATTAATGTTTTAGAGATGAGTTGAATAAGATTAAATTTGATAGAAATAGTACCCAAATTTGCATGGAGGGAGTTAGAAACTATTTAGGAAAAAATACTCTCATTACACCAAACCAGGATTCGAACCTCAATCATGCATGCAGTAATTGGCAGTCCAGTCTATTCAAAAGTGATGCTTCAGAAAAATCAACCACCAAAGCAGTAACATTTACTTCAGTTCACCAAAATCTGGAATGAAGTTCATTTTGTGTGGATATAATTCTGTTCTCTTACATACAATACAAAATTAATGATATATGAAATGCTCTAGATTCCGGCTGTAGACACTTTTCTGGATTTTCTATAGAATCTTTAGCTTACTAAATTTGGAACAGTAACTATTCTGTAATGGGTTCCTTAATAGCTTTTTTTTAAAGTAATCACTAATGAGTCCTTATAACCAATGGTATATATTACGAATTACATTGTATCTACTTAACAGATTTTAAAACAAACCCAATTTATAATTAAAATGAATCCAGAATGCTTTCCATTCCTACTCTCTAAATGTGCTTCAGTTCACTAAAATCTGGTATGGAGAGCATTCCCGGCAAACACTATTTTATCATAGAGCCTGGACAAGTAAAGTGCAAAATGAATAATATTTTGACACAAAAGTTGGAATTGGAAAATGAATCAAGTTTTTTAATTATCTTTTTTCAAATGGCACATATAATCTTATTATAGTGTTTAATTCACACACACACAAACATAACCACATGTGTTAAAAAAAAATGCACCAACATATAAACACACCCTGAACACACCTTTAATGCCTCATGAAAGGAGGATTTTGACTCACCTTTCCTCTCCCAGCTTTCAATATGTTTAAAAATTTCTTGTTTATATCATTTATTATATGAGAGTCAGACAAAGGTAGTTTATCAATCTGTTGTGCATGTATAGTAAAGCTAGATGTGGCTGTATCCTTTTTTAAACTCTCATTTTCACTGTAAAAAGTACTGTTCAATGGTAGTAGCACACCTGTGTCTACATTAAAGTGAGTTGTTGCAAAGTCACTTCGAGCTTGTCGAAAAAGTTCACTACACTGTAACATAGGAAAAAAAGTTGGTCTGCTTTATTTTTCCATTTAAGTAAACATAGTGTTAAGTACACTTAGGGATGTGCCGATGCCAATTATAAATTCAATCATAGGCTGAGCACGGCACAATCAGTAAGCCGATAATCAGCATTTTGATCACCAATTATTAAAACAATCTTTTGTTAGGGACTCCACAAGTTAGGTATTGGTGACTCATCGTTGTTAAGCTCTGGGCAGACAACCTTACCCTTTGTTCTGTTGCTAGAAGGAGGAAGGGGGTGATTGCTAGTGATTAAGTAAACACTTCTTTCATCAATTACAAGGGGATGGCAAAGGGAGAAAGGCAGTGTGTTGAGAATAGTTTGTGAGAAAGAAGCTGTATTGAAGTGTTTGTGAGTAGTGAGGGATTATCTTTACAAGGTCAACTAACAGACAACATAACTTAGAGAGGAAAATTCAAGGGAATCTAAAACTGGTGAAGATTCAAGAGGAGCTTAAAATGAGAAATATACAAGGGAAGCCAAAGCTGGGGAAGATTCAAGAGAAGTTTAAAATAATAACAATTGGAAGTTGCAAAACTAAATCATGGATTTATAGCTAATCATCATTTCATTATTTAATTTTTTAATTAGTTGATTCTTATAAAATTATTTTAAAATCAATTATACTTATTTAAATTCCAAGAAATGTACTGAACAATATATATATATATTTTTTCTTTTTGTATCCAAAGATCTATTTGCCGATACGCACAGATTTCATAAGAAGTTTTTATGCAAAATTATCACAAACTTAACTATGAGCAAAGTTGAGTCAATTTGACTGAAACTAGCTATCTTTAAAATGTGATAGGGCCAATAATAAAGATATTTTTTTATTTAAGTTAACTCATTCATTGATTAAAACTTAGATAGGCAAACCTACTATACTGAACAAAATAAAAATGGCCCAAGTGAACAAATGCTTTTTAGTACTATACATATTATGTTTGTTATATTTAAAATTAAATAAACCAAATGATTAGCATCAGTGATTGAACTAGTTGGAACCTGCATGGTTGGCAAAATAATTGATCGGTACAGCTCTATTTATAAGTATTTAAAACTTGAAATAAATATCATTATACAGACAAGGATTTTTTTATAAGTAAAGAATCAAATTTACAAGTCAATTTAAAAATAATATGGTAAAAAAGGATAATGCCTAGATAAATAAAAATAAACTGTTTTCAATGCTTTGTCCATACATTTATTCTGTGTTTATAATGACAAATTAATCTTTGGGAAGAATATGTGAAAATTTAAAATGTTTAAATAAAGTATATACACGGAAAATATTTTATGGAGACTATCTAATATACATTGTTATCATTATTGGTCTTTCCCCATTATAATATACTCTAGAACAGTTTTATTCAATACAAATCCCATTTTTTTCTGAATCTATCAAATTAAAAAATATATTTATTAATATTAGCACCACGCATTACTACCTGTTCGGGTTATACACACTTACACTAATGTGTAATGGTAGCGTGATTGTGGGATTAAATGGAGGACCTACAGTTTAATGTGGAATCCGAACCAGGGTGGAGGCCTGGCATTCAACAGTCACAAGATGTGATTAATGCACATCTTGTCAAATTTAAAGGTTGTTAAAGCTGATTTGACTGATGGATTTCTTATTTAGTATATCAAGTGGAATGTATAAACTATATTTTATTTTTTATTATCTTCAAAATAGGTTTGTTTAAAAACATTGGTGATGCTGTGGTTAAAATTAGTGTTAAGTTAATAAAATCTTATTGAAGTTAAAATTTATATTAAATTAATAAAATTCCATTAAAACTAGAATTTACCAGAGTCGGCAAATGTGAAATGTTTAGTTATAATGAGATCGCTTTGGTGGTAGAATGGTCTAAAGCATCACTTTTGAAATTGACTGAACTGCCGATGATAGGAAGATTGGCGACTAAATCAAGATCGAAAGTAATGAGGTTGATTTTTTTCTTTAATTTCTTTCCACTTTTGAATTATGCAAAGTAAGGTACATTTTCTATAAATTCAATCTTCCTCATCCCTAACACATTAGTGTAATTAGTACATATAAGTACAAAACGAACAAGTAATAAGATGGGGTGTGAAAAAAAAAACACTGAAATATTGCTTCGCGAATAAATATTGGTTTAATTAGTGCATGTAGATATATATATATATATATACATATATATATATCTATTTTAGATTTGGATTGGGAGGTGACCTGGCGGTCTAGGAGTAAGGTGTTAGACTTCTGTGCTGGGAGTCCAGGGTACAATCCTCGGCCCCGGTACAGATTTATCTAATTCTCAAACCCTTCCTTCACCTCTGACAAGACATGTATTAATCACAACTTGTGAATGTGTGGAATGCCAGGCCTCCACCGTTGTTCGGATTCAACGTTTAACTGTAGGTCCTCCACTTCATCTCACAACCACTCTAACATTACACATTAGCGTAAGTGTGTATAACCTGAAAGGGTAGTAAGACGCGGTGCTAATAATAATAATAAGTCTGGATTGTATAGTCCTACGGCACAGAGAAGGAAAGAACAGAGCCACACCCGCTAAGCTAAACGTGATGCGCTCCTTTTCGAGGCTTTACTCCTTCAACGTTGGGATTGCTAGGTGCGATCCCCAGTGACTACAGTGCAATCAAGTGAGCATTTTTTAAAAGAGTCACTTTAAACTCGAATGTAGTAGAAGGCAGATACAAAATATGAGCTCCTCGAGTTAACCTGTCGGCTGGCGGTCACCGAGCAAGCTTTAGGTAACGCCCTCCCCGTCTCTAGCCATCCAACCCCTCATCATTAAATACTCTAATCCTGCAACACAAATAAGTTTGCTCTGACTGCACATTACAAAGAAAACTTGAAACATGATGGACCTTTTATTTTTTAACTAAGGGACTGGTTGTCAACTGCGATAATTTATTAAGGAGCACAGAGAATAATTGCAGACGTTTAGAAATACTGATTTATTTAAGAAGTGGATAGATATTTTTTAATCTTGTTTTCACCAAAATGAGGGTGAAAGTTCTGACCAGTTAAATAGTTTAAATTTTAATTATTGTGTTTTAAATGTGTGATATCTTATAAAGAACAGTAGAAAACAAACCCACAAATCGCGACACTATCAAAACACGACTATTTGATAGAGGAAGACTAGATTCCATACCGCGTGACCACTAATGCAGGTTTATAAAATCTATTTGATGCAATGTATTTAAAATCATTAATCTATACTTAAAATAATTTAAAAACTGGTAATTTCCCAGTGTAAATTAAAATTCCCACACTCGAGTAATTAAATTTAAAACAAAAATATATAACAGTTTTAAATAGTTCTAAGGGTTTCTGTTATTTAAAATTGTGTAGTAAATACTAAAGTTAAACTATTGTATTTTGTGTGAGTACATGGCTGCAGGCCGGATAGTCATATAAAGATAATGCAGACAAAGGGGCCAGTCAGCTATGTCTCCCGGGCCGGGCCGTTTGTTTGTGAATCCTGCCTTATCATTCGACATAGGAAGCGGGTTATGTCTGTTAATAAAAGTTAAATCAGTTCGAAATTTTAATTACTCATATAGGGCCCATAAGTATAGATAAAATTATGTACAGTTTATTGAAGCAATTATTCAACATATTATATACCCTACACTCTATTTATTTATCTTGAAAGTTAGCAAGCTTTCTTTTATGAATTACTAGCACTCCCGCACGGCATTATCCATGATCCACTGTGGTATAAGAATTATATAGACCCCCC
>CABFOV010003899.1:0-34693 GCA_902141375.1 Timema poppense | reverse complement strand
CCCCCCCCCCCCCTTCCTCCCAAATATGCCTACTTAAGGGATCTTAAGATTTTTCGTTCCCCCCTCTTCCCTTACCGGTCTTAAGTAATTTTCTTACAATTTGGTAAATTATATTATTTTTGACAAAAGGTTTGGTGATGTGAAATTATAGAATACTTATCACAGTAAAATTAGGTGTAACACATCATAAATAAATGGCATTTTATTGTTATATATAGCTATTTACGTCTATAGGCTAGGCTTCAGCGCCATCTGTCATTTCTAGGTGCAACCTTTTTTACCCCACACATCTGTATAAGTGTTTTTTTAGATTTTGTCTCACCATAAACATTGATGAAATCCTTTGTTAAGATGGATTCTGCCCACCCCCACCAAAACGTAAGAAATTACTGATAACCCACACCCAAAAAATCTTTACTTAATTCTTGAAAGGTCCCCTAGCTTCCGATCTATTGGCAAATATTTTTTTTTAAATTGAGGTCTCAGAAAACGGGAGTTTATTATTATGCTTTTTGATGAAAATATGTAAAATATGTAAAATAATGAACAATATGTTTCTTTCATTTATGCCTCTTGGTGGAATGTAATGCTACTTTTTTCCATCATGTTTCTGAAAAAATGTATAATATCTTGTTTCACAAATCAAGTTTTAAGTAAATTTTTCAATTTTTAGACAAAGAAGAGAGAAAAAATGTGTGGTGAACAATACAGTTTATTTATTGAGGCTAGTTGTTATTATACAACTTATAAACTAGTTTGTAGTTTCGTCTTTAATAAACATTATTTCTCACTTAGTGATATCAAATAAGAATAATCTATTGAAAACATTATCTACAGTTATTTTTGGCCAAATAATTAGTCCATTTCAAATGCTATTTAAAAATAATATATCTAAATATTAGAAATATAATGCACAATAATGAGGATTTATTATGTTTTCTCTCTTATTTTAAACTAAATATTGATTAAGTAATGTTAACACAAATGTGGATATACATTATTAATGAGACATTATTGCTAAAAATTCCAAACTCCAAGGCCAATTTTGACTGTAGGGACAATAAATGGTGTGGGGGAGTTTGTGGTTTCATTAGAAGAGCTTAATTGTTTCAAACATGGACATTTGAAATTTTTATTAAAGGTTCCTTTTTGGCTCTAGAACAGAGATAGGATCAAATTTAGTGATATTCATCAACCTGTAAGAGATGATAAAGGGGTTCAAAAGTTTTCAAAATTCACTGACTGCATTTTTTTTTAACTAGTAGACATAGAGCCTGAAATTTAAAATGAATGTTTTGTATAAAAAGGATGAGAATTTTTTTTAGGGTTTTTCAACTTTAATCACCTAAAGGGGTGTAAAGGGGTGTAAAGGGGGAAAAAAGGGCCAGTACATTTTATGTCCTCCAATCAAGATGAAATTTGATATATGGGGGTCTATCAGGTCACAGAATACTAATATGAAATTAATTTATGTACAACATCCACACATTGGGTCCTGAGGTGTGTTGGTAAAATGTGTGTTCAAGACTACCAAAACTAATATAAATAAATACTTTCAGGGTGATAGAAAATTGAAATTTTGCGGACCACCAATGGGACCACTCCAAATAATTGTAAATGTGTGAACATTTTTGTCTAATAAGTGCGAACCTAGAACAGAGGGAAGGGGGTAAAAACAGAATAAAAACCTTTTATGTGTGCTAGCAAACTTATATTTGACATTCCAAATAACCAAATAAGTCTTAAAAATGGAAATTTCAAAATGACAGTTAAAAAATGAGCTTAAATATTTACAAAACTAATAGAAACAACCAATTCCCAGTGTGGTAAAAAATTTAAATGAATAAGTAAAGTAAAGGGACATGTCAATTTACTATAAGTTTGTACATTTTAAATTTTAAATGGGACCTCGGCAAATAGGGGACGGGGAGAGGTTATAAAATTTAAAAAAGACTTTTAGCTGTGATAGAATATTTAAATTTGTCAAGTAGGTAGAATGAACGTTCAAAATAACCAAATAAATATTAATATTTGAAATTTGAAATTTGAAATTTATAAGTGGGAGTTGAAGAAATGGTAGGGGAAGTGGGCGAGCTCAACATTTACAAAAACTAATATATTCAACTACTTCTAAGTGTGGTAGAAAACTTAAAATTGTAGGTATACAAACCACTCTAAATAAACAAAAAAATGTGAAAATTTTAAATTCAAACTAATGGAAATGAGGGTAGGGAGAAGCTACAGCAAGAAATAACTTTTGAGATTAGGATAGAAATTAAAATTTGAAAGACAGGTAGAACTAAAACTCCAGATATCCAAATGAATGTTATAATTTAAAATTTCTCAAAGGAGGTTGGAAAAGGGAGCTGAGTGGTTAAAAACTTACAAAACTATTAAAAACAACCTCTCCTCAATGTGGTATAAAACTAAAATTCTGCATATAGGCAAAGATATCACTACAAATAACTAAAAAAGTCCAAAATTTTTAAATTTTATAGAAAGATTAAAGCATGGTAGAAAATCTAAAATTTGCATGTTGGTAGAGGTGCGACATCAGATAATCAAATAAGTCTTAAATTTGAGATTTTGAAGTGGTAGTTATAGAAATGGGGAGGAGTAGGCTAAAACTTTCAAAACCAGTGGATAAACTACTTTTATGTGTGGTATAAAACTGGAAGTCGTCAAGCAGAGATAGGGACACCCAAATTAACTATAAAGTCTGAACATTTTAAATTTCAAAATGATCCTACAAGAAATAAGGAAGGGATAGGGGTGTATAAGTAGAAGGTAGAAAATTTAAATTTGTCAGGAATGTAGAGTGATAACTGCAAATAACCACAAACCAATTTTAAATATTAGTTATTTCTAAGTAGACTGGTGATATAGGGAGTCTCAAATTTTTAAAACTAAAAGACTAAACTACTTCTCAAAGTGTTAGGTGATTCACATAAGTCAGGCGAGTTTAAAAACCAAATAAAATAGTATCAAAGTCTGAATTATTGAATTTAAAAATGAAGGCTCGGAAAATAGGCAGGGATGTTCCCCTCAAATAGTTAACAAAGCTATATATATACAATTTTTGTAGATATAAAAGTTTGAAATGTCGACATGCAATTTAATAGTAAAACAGATTTGAGTCGCTACACAGGGATACATTGCTCAAATTAATTCATTTAAAAGTATCTCAACTAATGCTGATATACTCATGACAGATATTCAACAACTGTTGATATCACCAAGTGAAGGATATTAAACTATACAGTTCTACTGGGGTGATATTTATTAATTTTGACCAAAAGTAAATTTGATGAAAAAAAATTGTATAAACATTAGCATTTTTTCGTGTTTTCTACCCTCTTTAACAAATAAAATTTCAAAATTGAAGCCCAGGAAATGGTAGCGTTTAAAATGTACATAACCAAAATAGAACATTCTTTACGATGTAGTTAGGTTGACATTTGGTAGCCACGTAAAATATCATATAAGATAACCAAATAAGTCTTAAAATGTCAAATTGGAACTGTGGAAGTTAAGGAGGGTGAGGGGTTTGGAAATAAGAGTAAATTGCCATCGTTCCAAAGAAAATATTCTTTTATGCATGAAAGTAAATTTAAATTTGCCAATTTGTTAAAATGCCCATCCCACATAACCATAAATTTAGAAAGTTTGGAATTTGAAAATTTATTGCTGGGAAATGGGAGGGGCCTCTAAAATTTCCTAAGCTATAAAAACTTGATATGTTCCAAATGTGGGGAATGCCAGGCCTCCACTGTGGTTCGGATTCCACGTTAAACTGTAGGTCCTCCATTTCATCTCACAATCACCCTACCATTACACATTAGCCTAAGTGCGTATAACCCGAACGGGTAGTAAGACGCGGTGCTAATAATAATAATCCAAATGTGGGTACACTTTATACTAATTAAACCTCCCTCATCTCTAACACAACAGCTTAATAATAGTAGTACATAAGCGTATAGCTCGAACAAATAATAAGGGATGGTGCTAACAAAAATAACAAAATAGAAAATGTTATCGATGTTGAACAACCACCCACCCCCTAAAAAAACTTTCTAAAAGGTTCTTTTTATGAAAATTGGACTGTAGTAAGACATTTGGAACATTAACTTTGTAAAGACAGAGGAAAAAAGTTTAAAGTACTAAAAGTAAAGTGGAAAGAAACATTAGATTTACAAATACATAGCTATTATTCCATATCTAGAAGTAACATAACAATTAAAATAATCCAGTTCAGGCGACATAACTTGGATAATAATGATGCATAATATTAATATGTTTCTGTAAAAGAGACTATTATTTAATTTATGCTCGTTGGTGAAATGTGATGCACTTTTTTAAACATGTTTCTATGATCGTGCTCAGGTAAAGTTTTCATTGTCAATGGAGTGCAACGCCCGCCCTGTGATTGCGCTCGTTTGTGCACTCAGATTGTAGACTAGATAATATTTTATTCCTAAGATAGTTTATTTTATTAATTGCCATAACTGGTTTGTGATTGCCATGGTTAGCTTAGGATTGTACACGAAATAACTTTCAAAATTATGACAACTGGATGTTCACCAATCAAGCAAGAATGCTATAGCTAAATATGTCAAAGCTCGATCTAGTACATTACAAAATCAAAGTGACCAGAATATTATGAAATATATCAATGTCCAAATTTGTTTGATACATATTGTAATCAAATTTCAGTTAAATATTATTTCTGTATTATTACTGTATTGATTTTTTGATGATAGTGATCATAATTTTAGTTTCAAACCTATCCAAACTACATAATCAGAACCTTTTTTATGAGTATTATTTTTCATATACTCTGTATTGTCAACAATTTTACTCACTTTACTAAATTCTTTTTTATTGTGGTATAAATATTTAAGTTTGAGAAAATCTGCAATATAATTGTATGAAAATATTGTTTTATTATAGTAAAATAATCTTATACTGAAAGAGTTTTCAATTTAATTCTTTTTAAATATTTAATTAATATATACTAAAATTAAGAGATATTTAATTTTCCATACATTCCATACAGACAAGAGAAAGTGGTGGACAAGTGTAACTGGACAAAACATTTTGAACTTTTTGTTTAGTAATCCTAAAGCGCGTTTGGGGAGATAAGCTTCATTTTCAGATTTTATTTTATACTAAACTGATTTAAAACCATTTTGTTAACTCTCATTCCACATCAGTATAAAATAATAATACTAATACTTAGTACCATGTCTTACTACCTGTTCAGGTTATACGCTTAAGTACTAATTTTGCTAATGGGCTAAGCCTTGAGAAGGTTAGATATAGAGGACCTGAACCCGCATTTGCGTGGAGGGAGAGTGGGAACCTAGTCCAACCAATCGAGATTCGAACCTCGGTCTCCCCGTCCTAGGCAGTCTAGCTCAACACTAAATTATTGTGTTAGCTAACTATGCTACCGAGGCGGGTATTAGTATAAAATAATGTTGACTATAATCATTCCAGTGTTTAAAATAAGGGGGTATTGCCGATACCAAATATATACTTAGGAAACTCTTTTCATTGTATTTTCTATACATTTAACTGATTTTTTAGTTTATTAAATAACATATCACTTGTATATTTTGTCTGTACTAATTTGACAACAAAATGTAAAAATAAATGCAATCTTTACAAACATAAGTATTTAATTTCAACTACTGATGTATATTTTGTGTGCCATGTCTTACTTTCCCTTACAGCTATCCGCGTATTTACTCCAATGGATAAGGAACGAGGAAGGTAAAATGTTTGGGAAATGTGCCTGTATTTGCGTTGAAGGAGAATTATAAGTATATTAGGAAAAAACACTCTCAGTACACCCGATCAGGATTCAAAAACTGATATACCAGTTATTTGCAGTCCAGTCTAACGAAAAAGTGAATCCGAAAGAATTGTGACCGCAGAAGCTGGTCACAAAATATCTAGTAATTAATTTACAAGTGCATTTCCAAGAATGCATGCCACTTATGTTTAAACACTGTGGAAGCACTGGCATTGTATATTTGGGTCCAAAACATTCAATTGTTTGAAAAGTTTTGTTCAATGAAAGGGGGTGAGGCGGGCTACCTGGACTATTGTACTCGGAGAGACGACAGCTCTTAGCTCTCAGCTTGTCTTTATCATGAGGAATATTTTGCAAGTGAGTTGTTTTAAATAATTCTCACTTAAAAGCGCTATTATCACTGTATATTTTAAGTTCTACCTGACTCGAGGGGCGCAGCAAATCTCCCATAAGGATATGTATCTGTTATTTCCTTGTCTGTGTCCTAGGTCAAATAATAATAATAATAAAAAGTTCTTTGATATATTTTTTTGCTAAAATACATCCATTTTAAGATTCATACAGCTAGCTAAGTGTTAAATTACTGGTCTTGGGTCTGGTTAAGTTTCTATCATCATTATGTTGGCACTGAACTACCAATTAGCGGTATTACAGCTTTAAAACTAATTCTAGTTCAATATTTAAAAAAATCAAAATAAAAGAATCTAGTATAAAATTGTTCCCTTGAATCTCTAATAGTCTTAAGGATTCGAGGAATTTTATCCTTATTATAAAGCCATGCAGAAGGAACTTTGAGACTCTTACTATGAAAAAACAATCCCACCAACTGCCCTTTAAGTTTCCTAGTTTTAGAAAATATTATATTTGGAAACCAACAAAGTATGCAAAGTTTAAAATTTTAGGCTTTGTGCTTTCTCAACATTATAGACTTATGCTAATATAAATAAAAGATTATCAAACATTATTTTTATCTGCTTGACAATCTTAATTAACAATTTTAATGAACATAAAATTTGATTCAAAGCTTTTAATATGACAATCATTATTAAGACTTCAGTTAACGAATTATTGTCCTGTCGAAAACATGTGGATGTTTACAAACAAGAAAATAAACTCACTCACATTGTGAAAAAAAGTAGACTTATAAATTAAACAGAGGCCTGTTTTATAATTTAAAACAATATACATATTTAATTATAGAAAGATACCTGGTCTCGCATCCTAATTGCAGATTTATAAAACACAGTGTCCTTTGAATTGTAAGTCAAACAGTTGTTGATCATTAAATTAAAGTCGTCTTCAAATTCAGCTAGTTTACTGTATTTGTTATTTTCCAGCTTGATTCTCATGGTTGATAAATCCATTGGATGTTTCACAACATCAGCATAGTCTAAAACTTCATTCTGATCGACTGGTTCCAAGAAGATATCACTAATATCTTTGGCTTCAATGAGTTTCCACAGATGCCGAAGAAATGTTGTAAATGGTGCGATTTTCAATTCCAATGCTCTTTGTTCACTGAAAAATGCAAGAAATTCAATAAAACTATAAGTGCACCATAGTATTATAGAAACACTATTTTAAAACAATAGTAGTTCTTTGGTTAATGAAAGTGTATGTTATTATCTTAGTTTTAAAATCATGGTGGAAGGTCTACATTAATAGGTAATCAAATAATTGCAAACGCCTAAGAGGAAACAACAAGAATATATATGATTGTTGCCCTTCTCGGCGAACAAACATAGAGGAAAAATCAATTTTTTGACAAAAGTAAGAATCGCCACACCCTGGCTTTATAATAGAAAACTATGAGTCAAGACAAACATTATTCGATTCTTTTCTATTGGGTAGGAAATAGTTATATGCTGTGATTTTCTCCACGCTGAACAAAAAACAAATTTCAAATATTTAAAACATTGATTTCAAATGAGTGTGAGATACTTTAAAATAAATGATAATCATTATGACAATATTAACCTAAGACTTTCTATTATTCTAATCAGTAACAACAGTGAAGTTCAGATGTGATGTCTAAACAGTTTTTAATTTTTATATGAAGTATAAAGTTGGCTTGGAAAATGCTTGATACCAAAATAATTCATTTGTAGATGGGATGTTAGTTTATTACAGATTGCAATGAAAAATGCACACTGGCAGTACTGTTTTATACTCATTGCTTTAGAAGTTAGATGTTTTAATTGTTAATGGATTCACTAGAAGTGATTTTTTCACTTAGTGACTTTCATAGCGGTCCCACAAGTGCTCTAATACACATTACAAATAATGGAATTTTATTAGTTATTCTTGTTGTATATAAGGAGTGTACTCAACATGAACATAAATCATATTAATTTCTACAGTCACTACAAGTCAGTACACAAGTCGCAAATATTGTAGAGTCTAAGAAACGCGACCTAATGGATACTGAAATGGTGTCGAGTTTTACGAATGAACTTGCATAAAATAAATAAAGTGTTAAACCTACTTGCCCAGTTTCTAAATACAGTCTGTGTACAGTCTATATAACTCTACACAGTAAAACTGGACACCCTAAATATTTTACAATATTTAATCAGTGCCAATTTATACATACGTACATGCTGTAGTAAAAATCAAAATGTACATACAGTACATACTATGTAGTATACTACATAACTAACTTACATGAAAATTTAAACACTTAAACTTGCTTGATAGTACAGAGTTTATACAAGTCAGTCAGTCATGTTTTGAGAAACAACTTGTGAATTTTAGTTGTTTTTCAAACTGATTTCTGCGTTTAGCTGCGTCATCAAGTAAGCAGTGCAGGAATAGAATATCTATCACTGATGCACCCTGCTGTTCAAAATTAACACAGGACTACCTCAACAGCCTTTAATCCTTCACTATGACTGATCTTTTTAATTTTTGTGTCATCTTTGGCTTCATCCTCTGCTTCAGCTTCTTCTTCTTTTTTTTTTTTTTCTTTTTATATCGTCATTGTCGATAAGGTCACTTGTTTCATCTTGCGCTAACCACTCTTAAACTTCAACTTCATTGAATCCTTCACATCTAGGAATTTTCTGCATTAGATTTTCAAGAAGATTACTGACTGTTTACTCCTCTTCTTTGTCATCAAACTTGTTTCCTGTGTGATCAAGAAGTTTCCTCTATGAAATAACAAGGGTTATAGGCTTCAGCTCATTCCAAGATTCAGAAATCCATCCCACAACATTCAACAAATCAAGCTTTTTTAATTATACGATCATATTTTGACCCTCATCTATCGCTAGAATTAAAAAAATAGGAATTTGCGTCGGTATCGTTTCTTAAATGACACCTTGGTCTATGGGTTGGCATAAAGCAGTGATATTAGGAGTAAGAAACATAGCTTTAATATCTCCATCTTGGAGTTTTTCAGTATCAGGGTGTGTTGTTGCATTGTCTAGCAAGAGAAGTGCTTTCCAGAGCAGATTTATAGATTTAAAAAATTTTCAACAGCAGGAATAAACTGTTGAAAAAACCACTTCTTAAAAATTTCCTCACTCATCTACGCAATCCGCTGGTTCTCGTACCAAACAGGCAAATCACAACTTCCGCAATCACACTTTTTAATAATTTTAAATACACTTGGTTATTTGTCTTTCCTATAAGCGTAAGTTGCAACTTATGTTCACCTGTTACATTACTGCATGCAAAAATATTACTATATACTTGCTTTTTTTTTTATAGCAAGGGGCAGATTTTTCTTACTTTGATGCCTAAGTTCTCATAGGAAGCATATGGAAATTTAAACCACATTCATCACAATTATAAATCTGGTCTCCGGAAAGCCCCTCCCTCCTTCTCTATAAAAATTTGAAAAGTTTTCTTAAATTTAGTTGCACTCTCGATATCACATTAAAGCCTTTCACAATAAATGTTAATTTAGCTTATTTCATATCGCTTCTTCGATCGGTCCAGCAATCCATTGCTTGCAGTGAAGTAAGGCTCTCCTTCTTGAAATAGTTCATGGAATTTAAGGAATTTTTCCTGTTAGAGGGGTCCAGAAACCGGTGATTCCTTTTCCCTAAGTCTTCTATACCAAAGCTAAAGCGCTTTGCAGACTATTTCATATTCCATTCCTTTCATACCTTTTTTGTTCTTTCAAAGATTCTGTGCACACTCTTTTCGTTTACCAAGACTCAATTTTTGAAAGTTTTTTCTTCCAACCAACAAATGTCGTATGGCCAACACCCAAATCTGCAGCAATTTTAATTACACTCTCCCCTTTATCAAGTTTACTTATTACATCCACTTTCACTTACATGGCGACATTGATTTGTCTTTTCTTTTCAGATGTCATGTTTACTAAACAAGGGTGAATCACAGTACAGTATCGAATATTATAGGCACAGTTGTACTCTATTGTAGTATTGTATGGTACAGTAACAGTAATATATGTACAGTACAATATATTACGTGTTAATATAATGGTGTATACACATATGTGTAAAATATAGAAATGCAGTACAGTACAGTACATATAGTATTGTATTGATTCAAATAACATGTTACTGAATTGGAAAACATACACACACAGAACTTGTAAAAACACCATAGCACAACTGTTCCACTCGAGTTACACAATTTGAGAGGTTAAACAATTGAATTAACTTGGATTGTGATGACTGGCGACAACAACTATGTGCAAGTACACATGTCGAGTTACACGAAATGTCGAGTTTTTGAGACTCTAGTGTAATTGAGATCATGAAAGAAAATTAAACATTGAGAATCTGAAATAAGAGGTGCATTTATTATACTGTATGTGTGACTACATTTTATTAAATAATAAAACAAGTGTATTTTATCAGCGTGTTTATTCTGCTGTGTGTGGAACAAGTATTCAAGATATGTTATGTGAAGAAGAACTAAGCAAGCTGTCTTACCTATTTATTGAAATATGAAAAGTTATATCTCTATTATTTCTCAATTAATATCAATTAAATTAGTGCGTATAACACGAACGGGTAGTAAGACGCGGTGCTAATAATAATAATAATGATTAAATTAGAATAATTTGTAGATACAACCATTGAGTGATTAATAAAGTTAATTTAAAATGATTATTTTTTATAAATATAATGATAGGAAGCGTATATTCAAAATACAAAAGAAAATATTAAAAATAATTCAAGGAAATTAAATAACACATGGCTGAGAGTTGAAATAAAACAATTTAAGATTTATGAACCATTATAAAAATTTTACATCTTTATTCCGATGTATGCATATTTTTCATGACTTTAACCCGAGGATTGAATAAGAAATTACCAATTAATTTTCTAATTTATAAGGTTTAAGAAGCTAATTGAACATACACAATATATATGCGTTATTTATATTGATTTCTAAACAATGATATTAAAATTTACTTTTTTCCCAGAACTCAATACCATATTATTGGATATTTAATCTAAGTTTATTATTATTATTGTTAGCACCGCGTCTTACTACCCGTTCGGGTTATACACACTTACGCTAATGTGTAATGGTAGGGTGATTGTGAGATGAAATGGAGGACCTACAGTTTAAAGTGGATTCTGAACCACGGTGGAGGCCTGGCATTCCCCACATTCACAAGATGTCTTGTCAGAGGTGAAGGAAGGGTTTGGTAATCAGATAAATATGTGCCGGGACCGAGGATTGAACCCCGGCCGCCAGCACAGAAGTCTGACATCTTACCCCTAGACCGCCAGGTCACCTTTTAATCTAAGTATATGATCAATATTTTATATGAAAATTAATCATCAATTATTTTTGGTTGCCCTTCTTGCTTTCTGTTGTAAAGGATAGTAAGCTATACATTATATTATCAACAATGTGAAAGTAGATGCTTGGAGGTTTTATAATAAAATAATTAAAAGATTAAAATTAAAGAATAAAAACGTTTCTATTCTGCCAGAATTTTTATTTTATCCTTAAACAACTTAGCTGTCATCCTGAAACCAACTTCCTCTTCAGTATACTAACACCCGAGTAAGATGTCAAATGGCATCAAAAAGACGTTTTTTTGAATATGTTTCAAGTGTTTTTAATTCTATTTGTACTTCATTTTTCTGCAATTCTATTAACATTATTTAAAGATATATTTTGAATTCATGTTTGAAAGTGTTACTAAATAAAGATATGTCTTGTACAGTTGACCTTAATATCTTGATAAATATAAGTTAAACTATTTTTTTGTATATTTCATTAAATATTACAAATATGAATTATAAATTGCTTTATAGTTGCATGTATATTGTCAAATTAAGGCAAATACTACCTTTTTGGACATTAACTTGAATAAAATATAATATCAGCAGAAATCTGTTTGAATAGTCAAATAAACATTATTACTCGTAGTTTAATTACTCTCCTTTAATGATTATAATGTTTGAGGGTAACAATGTTATGACACCTAAATGCAATGAAATAAACTCGGGATGTTTGAGTAAACACGCCAATGCTTTCACTGAGCTATCAAGGTGCATTTTATAAAGAAGGTCGTGCATCACCCATTTTTAAAGACAAAGTTGGTGATAGATAAGTTATGACATAAGTTACTTTGTAGCTAACAGAAACACAGCCATGGTGACTGAGTTGGCATATATGCTGCCATAATACAATACTTACTGTGCTTGGTTGCTTATATTAAATTCACTGTATGTGTATAATATAATAATTTGATCTTTAATTTGATCTTATATAGATAATATAAAAGTATTGATACTATTATATTTGTACTGCATAGAATTTTATCATGTATAAAAAAATAAAAATTGATAATTTCTTTTGTATGATTTCTGAGTCTCACTTAACATTATTTTGTATTTCATGAAATTTCTATGGAACATCATCTTTGTGTTATATTGGGGTACCTGTAATGCACATTTTAACTAGCAACCCCACTATGGATACTGAGCCTATTAAATTCTTTGCCTTGGAAATAAGCTGATGTATTGTTTCTCCTGATTTATATCCTAAGGCTTTAGAAATGGTTTCACCCATACACATATAACATAATATCTCAAGTTTTATACCAGTGATGACTCAATGTTCTTTCACATTATATATAACTTTGGTAAGTTTAAAAAAAAGAAAACAGAGACAATTCAGAGACCTAGGACGTATTCAAGATTAGTCATATGAGCCCATCAATGTGCAATTTTTAAAACAATGTTTACAAAAATAAACTGATGTATTTGATATAAAGTCAAGAAAAAGGTGATATAAAGTCAAGAAAAAGGTGAAATAAACTTTTCTTATAGGGTTTGAATTCATCATTAAATAAAAGTGGTAGCATATTATACCTACATTTAAATAAAGTGTTACTTTGTAGTTAAAAGGGTTCATTAAACAATATTTTAATAAAACACGTTTTCATTAAATTTTCTGAGGCATAATTATAATTTAGCTTAGTTATTAATAAATTCAGTTAAATATTTTGTTTACTGCTCTTTTATGGAAAAACTCATAAATTATTTCAATAAACTATAATATTTAACTTAATAAAGATAATTATAAATTTAGCTCGAGTTTGTCAAGCTGTTTCTTTCTATTGGTAAACTACTTTTGAGGTTCACATTTTAGAAGTTTGAAGGATATTATATTTTCTTGTATCTTGAATGGAATAAAACCCCTCCTAAATATACACATTACTACCATATTGCATGTGAACAATTTGAATAAATGTTTAAATATTTCAAATTCATTTCTAATGGAAATAATATAAAAGGCTTTCTTTAAAAAATCAAATAAACCAGTAAAAGTGTTGATTTAAGATTATTTATTTTCTTATTAAAATGAAGTCAGTGAAATATCTAAGACTCCAGGAAAAATAATAAATTTTCATTTTTATGTTTAAAATATTTTAAATTAATTTATAAATGAAAGTAATTGTTTAGTAGAACTTATCAATTTCCCTATTGTTTTACACAAAAGCAACACGAATGACTTATATTTTAATAATGAATATAGATAAATGAATGAAAATTCTATCCACTTTAAAGCTAAGTTTATATTTTCAAAATTAATATCCTCATACTAGAAATATATTAGTTTTTTATTTTAGTGAACCAAAATTGTTTAGGTAAAAATATGCTCTCTTTTTACACTTTAAGTCGGCTAGATATGATTTGTAGGCCTTAATTAACAACACATTTCTAAATAGTGATCTTTTTAAGTTAAGGGAGGAACCTTTTAAACAAAACCCTTAATTGATTTAAATCCTACCTTTGAAACTATTATCCATATTCATTAAAATAGAGGTGAATTGAATGTTAACCAAAGTATAAGTGATTAGTGGAAGGAGACACCATAGTGGAACAAGAGAGTGAAGGAATTAATGGAGAAGAAGAAGAGCGAAGTGTGTGGTACAGGAACCCAGAAAGTATTGAATGCAAATGTGTAGAGAGATGCTAAAAATGAATGCGGAAGGAAATAAGAAGGTGTTATAAAGTCAGGTAATAAGGGGTTACATAATCAGTTAAGAAACAGAAGGAGAGAGAAGAGACAAGAAAGTAGAATGCTGGATGAAGAAGGAAGATAATGAAAACAGGAGAAGAGGGAATATTTTGAGAAGATGTTCAACTCGGTAGAAGAAGAGAATGAAAGTGAAGCACATGAACTTGAATAATTAGCAGAAGAGGAGGGAGTGGGTCCCCCATGTAAAGATGATGATACATTAAAAATATGAAACAGGGAAAATCACCAGGTGTGGACGAACTTTGCAAGTGATAAGAACTAAAAGGAGAAGCAGGAATAGAGTGGTTATATGAAAGTGAAGCACATGAACTTGAATAATTAGCAGAAGAGTAGGGAGTGGGTCCTCCATGTAAAGATAATGATGTATTAAAAAATATGAAACAGGGAAAATCACCAGGTGTGGAAGAACTTTGCATGTGATAAGAACTAAAATGAGAAGCAGGAATAAATTGGTTATACAGGTTGCTGAGAGTGCTAAGGAAGGGGATTGTAAGAACGGAATTATAGTTCTAACTTTTAAGAAAGGAGACAATAAGAGTGTAAATGAATTATAGGGGAATAACACTGATGTGCCAATGTACAAAAATATATGAGATGATGCTGGGAAAGTGAATAAAAAAATGGCTGGAAAGTAGAGAAAAAGAACAGCATGGATTTAGGGAACTGAGATCTACAATTAACTTAATTTTCACCATACGAAAGGTGATGGAAAATAGGTATGGATTTGAGAAGGACTTGGTAATGGTGTATAAGGATGTGGAGAAGCAATATGATTTGTGGATAGAAGAAATAAAGTCTGGAAAGCGATGGAGGAGGTAAGGATATCATGAGTTGTGTTAAGAGTTTGAAGTGATGGTAATGACAAGGAAGAATATCAAGGCCTAGTAAAGTTATAAAGTTGGATGAAGTAGAGTTGATATAGGTACATAGTGATGGTGATAAATATCTGGGAAGAGTGATTTAGGCAAAGGGTAAGTGTAGAGAAGATCTAATAAGAAGTGGGCATATAAGAAACCAGTTATATAGAAGAAAATGTGTTATAGGGTGTACTTTGTACCTATAATAAAATATGCATCAGTCACATTGACAATGAATATAAGCAAGAGTGTAAATGTGGAGGTGATGGGAATAAAGTTAATCATGAAAGAGTGGGAGTACATCAGATAGTATGGTCATATAAGGGGGATGGAAAGTAAAAGACCGCAAGGGAGACCAAGAAATAGATGGAAAGAGCATATAACAAAAAGTGTGCAAGTGAGAAAAGAACAGAGGTGATTTAAGGAGGAAGAATGATGGAAGGATAGACGAAGATGAAGGCATTTTATTAAACTGACCTTGCCAAAGGCTGGAAACAGTTTATGATTACGTTAATTAAAGTATGTCTAAAATATTAGGATAACTTAATTGAAATAACAGATTAAAATATTACTTTGTGAAGAGAATTTTCAGGAAGTCAAAGGTATCAAAAACCCTTTTGTGTCAGGCATATTATTTAGTTTTCTAGCTATTTTATTTTAAGAAATTGGCTGTGATAAAATGTTACCTAGACTCACTATTTTAACGCAATACTCACATTTTCAACATTTCATTTTTAAGTTTTTCTCTCTTGCGAACTAATTCACAGAGTAGACGTGCTCTCTCAAGATCTTGCCGCAGACACTGCCAATATTTGAGCTGACGATACAGATCTCCCTGGTGACAAACATAGCAATTTAAGCATATACCCTCCCCCACAATTCTAATTCAAAGAGTAAATATAGATTCTTAGTTTATAAACTGCAAATATTTCACATTCAACCACTCATAACTGGGGATTTTGGGACAAATACTACTCATACGTGAGTTGCTAGTATAAATAAGATGGGAAAAACTGGCAGAGTGAGTTTACAAATAAGCTAAGCTTACTAGTATTTGAAGAGTTTAAATTAATTAAACTCATTGTATAAGAAAAATTCTATGCAAACTAAGTTTATTGTATTAGAAAAATTCTAAATAAAATAAGTTTACTAGTATTTGAAGAATTCTAATCAAACTAAGCTTGTTAGTAATTGAAGAACTTTAAACAAACCAAGCTTCCTAGTAATTTAAGAATTTTAAATAAACCAAACTTCCTAGTAATTAAAGAATTCTAAACAAACATTTTCTAGTATTTGAAGAATTCTAGACAAACTAAGCATACAAATATTTGAAGAATTCTAAACAAATTAAGCATACAAATATTTGAATAATTCTAAATAAACTAAACGTTCTAGTATTTGAAGAATTTTAATCCACCTAAGCTTAGTAAATGAACTTTCATAGTAATAATAATATTTAGCACCGCGTCTTACTACCCGTTCGGGTTATACGCTACTTTCATAGTAAAAATATCCTTATAAATAAGTCAATGCACTTTTTGATTGAAACTTAATAAGCATTATAAATTGAGAGAAACTTTAATACATATATTTTATAAATTGGGAAGTCACATAATGAATCAAAACAAACAGATTAAGATGACATTCAGATGGAGTGATTATGTTAGTTATGAAAATTTAAGAGTGGGAATGATTATCGATAATACAATATTAAATAATACAACTTTAAAAATATTTTTGTACATTTGTCCTTGTTTAATAAGTACTAAGGTAATGAACTTTAGGATATTTAGTTTGTCAAGGAAGTCTAAACTTAACACAGCTGCATTGTTTTTAAAAAAAATATTTGACCAAGATAATAAAACAAAGCAATCATTGCATGATACACTGAATACCTAGATTATGTCTATGTTATATGTCTCATGTAGGTTATATAAATATTATTCTACTTCTTAAAAAAACTACCACACTCAAATAAATAAAAATTAAGAGATTTAAGTATTTAAAAATTTTCCAAAGCCTCTTTTATTTCACCAAAAAATTTGCAAAAATTGTTTTATTAATTCATTTAAAAAAGGACGATAGTTAGTTTTTATGTTCTAATATATAATGAATTTAGATGGTTAAGTAATAGTTAAAAATTATATTTTGTTTGAATAGGCCAAATTCTAATGCAGTTCTTGGTGCTGGCGACTCAGAAACTTTTGAGGCTCATTTCTCGTAATAGCTTTAACTTTAAAAAGATTAAAACTATCATTTTGAAAATGGCACAATGTGATCTGCAGGAATGTATAATAAAAAAAAGGAGTCTCATTTAAAAACATCAAAGTGACCTTAACATCACTTTAGCAACACCACCCAAGGTCATGCCAACCTTACCACCATACTTGCCCCTCAGAAACACCAAACAACTATTGTTTAAAACATTTTTTATTGCATTGTGTTGTTTTCAAGATATTTTGGTGGAAAGTTTTCAAATGAACACTTGGCGTAGTGACCACAGGTTTCTGGTGGCATACATAAAGAGTTGGAATGTAGGAGAAAAGAAACAAAACAAGAAAAAAAAGCAAGGGCATGTAGGCTTAAAAATGAATTGGCAAGATGGCTGTATCTAAGTAAGACAAGAAGTTAAAGGATCAAGAATGAGATGCAAAGTGTAGATGTGGAATGGGAAAGGTTTAAGAAAAGTTTGGTGGGATCTGCAGAGGAGTTATGTGGCAGTATAAATGAACAGAAACACCATGGTGGAATGAGAAAGTGAAGGATGCAATAAGAGTAAAAGAACACAACATTCAGACAAATTCTTAAGAATTGGAATAAGGAGACTGAGGAAGATTTATGAAGAAAAAAAAGAAAAGAGCAAAGTGTTTGGTACAAGAAGCAATGATGGATTGAATTCAAAAATGGACTAAGATGCTGGAAAGTGATGTGGAAGGAAGTAAGCAGGTTAAATACATACAGGTAAGAAACAGGAGAAGAAAGAATGATGAGTTAGAATGTAAATGAGTATGAATGTATGAATGTATGTATGTATGTATGTATGTATGTATTGTATGTATGTATGTATGTATGTATGTGTGTATGTATGTATGTATGTGTGTATGTATGTATGTATGTATGTGTGTATGTATGAATTTGCATTCACTTCATCTACAGTGATCAGAAATAAGATAAATGACAGGTGTAAAATTTTTATTTAAAAGTAAAATAACTAGCGCATGTGAGAGTGAAGACACTAGGGTCAACAAGGTATTGATTAGGGCGAAGGATGGATTGCTATTACATTTTTAATAAATTAATAACGTTGATTATTTAATGGGCTTAATTTACTACAATTATTGTGTATGGAAATTGTTACTAGGTCTTTATTAATCGGAGTAGATAATAGTACCAAATATCAATTGGGAACATAAGAAATCTAAGCTTTTATGTTCAATCAAGCATATACTTAAATTGAGCTTTATATTAAGAGTAAGAAGAAAGACAATTTGGGATATTAAACATTTCAGTGATCATCAGTTACGCTAAAATTAATATGTTATATTAGAATGAAACAAATAAAAAAGTGAAATTAACATATTAAAAAAATATTTGGATAATATAAATGACTTGGAAACCCCCCTGTTAAAATCCTTAAACATTTTTTTGTATAATAACATAACCAATTAATTATCAAAAGAAACATATTATAGATATACAATGAAAGATATAAATAAATTATAGATCTAATTGGCCATTTTAAACATTAGTGTGATCAAAATTTGCAGTTCAACCAAAAATATTTAAACAGCCTTGGCTATAATTTGAAAAGCTCTAGTGCTACAGTAAATTAATTACTCAGCGGCAAAGAAGAGTGGTAAGTGTATCTTATCTTTGTTTCACTGTGATGAATGGTTTAAGAAAATGCATCAAAATCTCCAAAGATGCCCAAATCACCATTTGTCTGGTAACAATACACAAATGAAGAAATATTCAATATCTAGCACCTATCAATGAGTTGTATTTTGGGATGGCCTTTAGTTAATAAAACTAGAGGTAGGATTTTTATTTTCCCTTTTAAAACCGAGCCTGAAATTAAATATACCTATTTAAACAAATTAAAATGAGCTACATGTGCCAACAACAAGCAGTGACACCCAAGTTGGTCAAATTTTCCAACCAAACAAAACCATAGGCAGGGGGGATCCAATCCAAAATTTGAAGAGCTCTTGTGCTGCAATAAGTTAATCATTCAGGGACAAAGAATAGTGGAAAGAGTATCTTCCATTTGTTCCCTTTGCTTCACTGTGATGGATGCTTTAAGCAAATGCGTCAAAATGTCCAAAGACATCCAAATCACCCTATAATCTTTTGATAACAACGTATAGCTAGAAGGGTGGCATCACAAATCAAGAAAATTATATTCAATATCTAGCACCTATCAGAGTTGTATTTTGGGAGTTCTTAAGCTCCTGGTAAAGCGTTGCGCCCACTTCAACATGATTGCCCCTGTGATGTGACATTCCCGCCATCCTGTCGTGCCACCGGCTGGCGACTCAGCAACTCTAATAGCACGAGCTTGGCTCAACAGTTCCCACCACCTCCTAATGCCCAGGTGATCCTGCTACTACAGGCTGTTGGATCCCTGCTTACAACTCTTTTGGAGGAGCGTGCAACTGCACCTCTTGAATTAAGTTTGCGGGAGGTCTACGGAATGGCAGAATGGAGTAATCAAAATCTCCTACTGCAAGACTGTTATCGCATCATATGGGCATGATTGGAACCAAGCGCATTAGTCAAGTGTTGGGATTGGGTCATTATGCGGCCTGCCGTGGACCTAGGCGACAGCCAGCACAGCATACAACATCAAGAAGTTTTGTACAGAGAGTGCCACATGTGGCCAAGGGCCGAATTAAAGTTTGAAACGTCAGTTCCAATTGTAGCGCGTGATTTTAACTAAGAAACCCCAGAATATATATATTCCAAGAAAGCCAGTATTGTGATTGAAGAGCTTCATTGTCACTATTTTAGGCTGTGCTTGACTATATATACAGTTAAATTATCACCAAATAAACATTCTCGGTGGTAGTGCTAGACTAGACTCATCTACCAACGTCGTCATATAAGCATGGAAACTTCGGGCTTATCCCATTGTATCTTTCGCTGTTATTATGACTGTATTTGTTGGAGTTCAATTATTACCGTCAAAACGTTCATGTTTGTTTACATTTGTAGTTCACTATAATGCCGACCGATGTCTCATGAATTTAGTCTTAAAAGGCTTTTTCAAATAATAAACCGTTAGTGATGCTCCAGCCAAGCGCTGTACCGGTCATGTTATAAATTGTGTTAACAATAGTTTATACATATTGTGTATTTTGATCACTACTCTGCCCAACAGTATTGTTAGAAAAGTTATTTTCTGTCAAATTTAACTTTAACACAGGAATCTTTCCATCTAACTTTCAAACTTGAGACATTTATATAATGAATAATAATATTTTTTTTGGGCTTCTCCCGTGATGAATTGACTTTGGACTTTACTTTCTAGATATTTATGATTTATCTTTAATATTTGAATATTGAAATGCTTTGCTTATTGTTGTTTCTGGACTTCTCCCATTCTATATTTTGTTAGGCGTTATTAATGTTAACTGGGCTTCTCCCGTCTGATGCTTGCAAGTGTATTAATTCTTTTGAGCTTCTTTAGTAGTACATATATTAATTTTGGGCTTAACTTTGTAATTATTAAAGTGGGTTTGCGAATTATTGTTTTGGGACTTCTACCTGTAAATATCTGGCTTGGAGTTGTTTATTTAAAAGCTTCTATCTTTAATGATTAGTCAATATTTGGGCATGTTGTTAGGCGTTTCTGTTCTTTCCAGTCAACAAACTATTACCATAAAAAAACAACACCAACCAAACCGATAAAAGGTGGACTGTATATAACAAATGTAACAAGTGCTTACCTCTACTAAAAAAGGTCCGCGAAAAATGGAGGTTTACCTTGTGGGTTAGTAAAGGAAGGAATAGGGAACAAGGTCGTTAATTCCTCGGCAACTCTAGAAGATTGGCAGTGGTTTTGGAGCAAAGAAGCCCCTTTAGGGCCTGAAGCACCGAATCACACATAAATAAGAATTTACAAAGCATGTGGACGTCATAGACGACACCCAACGCGAACAGAGTCCCACACTGAACTGAACTCAAAAAGCAACCAACGACCTACCTTCCCCCTCCTTTCCACTCACAAAAAAAGGAGGGAAACTCGAAATCGGCGGGAACCAAATAACAAGGAACAATGAACACATACAAACCAATAAAAATAGGGAACTAAATCAAAATGAACTAGATTAAACAAACTATTCCACAGAGGCTATTTTACAATATTAAATATATACAGTTCAGAGACTGAACATACCGCCAGCCTAGTTATTGAGACGGCAGTGGACAAAGTTTCAACACTGGCCGCTTGTAGGTTCCTCGAGTGGTACGCACCGAGGCCACTCGAATGGCACCATCCTTACTTTTTATAAGAAAAAAAAATTGTATAAAATAGTACTTTATTTTAACCACCAATGTAGTTTAATCATTTAAAAACAAAGAATGTGGGAAAAATAAGGATTTTTATCAATGACAACCAACAATTATATAACATATAAGTCATAATAAAATGTGTCTCTTTATGCCTATGCATATAAGCTGATAACATCATATTTTAAATTAGAACACGTTGTTATGTGTATATTTTTTTTAAATTTGTTTAGTAGAATGTCTCAATCTTACTCTATTCTTCTTCTTCCAGTTACACACTTTCTGTTATCTGTTCCTCTCATCTTTTTCTTAACCTCCCTTGACGTCTTTTTCCTACACACTTTATCTCCACCATTTTCTTTGATATACTCTTTCTTTTCCAACCTCATTACATGACAAAAGCATATCAGCCTTGCTTCCTCTACTATCTTATGTACGCCCATTCTTCCCCAGATAACTTCATTCCTAATCATGTTCCTCCTTGTGACAATTAGCATGCTCCTCACACATATCATTCCCATGGCCTCCACTTTCCTAGTCTTTCTTACATTCAATGTCCATTTTTTACTGCGTATGTGACTATGGCTATAAAGTAAAGCCCTGTAGAGCACTATCTTACACTTAGAGGACACTTTTCTTCCCCATAGCTGCAAGTCTCTTACACACCTATAGAATAACTCCCCCTGATGCCTTATTCTTTTTAGATCCTCTATACCCCCACCCTTCACCTTAATCACTCTGGCAAGATATTTTACAATGTGTACATTTATCAGCCATACTCCCCATCAAACTGTACAGCCCTACTAGGCCTTATCCTCTTCCATGTCATTACCCCCCCTTTACACTTCACCCTGTTAAATTTCATTGGACTCTCTTTCTCTTCCTCATTCCATTCCGCTAGCTGTTCCTGTACTTCCTCTTTAAAATATATATTTATGGTAAGTTAATAACATGGGAATCTAAAAAAAACTTCCATTTTATATTAAATAATAACCATTGTGTTAATGTAAAGACCAAATATTTTAACTATAATATTACACACCACTTCTTGTTGAGGTTGAGATTCATCTCTTCGAGACAAGTGAGAACTTTGTAGACGACGTAAAAGTGGCACACCATTTCGAAACTGTCGTTTCAATGTCCAGTATGCTATTAATCGTTGTATGAATTGACTCTTTTTTGGAATATTCACTAAAGATGCAATTTCTTGAATTCTGAAATGATAGATAAAAATTATTAATAATTCTAAATATTAAATTTTTAAATAAATATCAAATAATATTTTTAAAATATAAGCTATTATTGCCTATAAGGTTTATTTGAAGATGTATAGGTGGCAGCCCTGCTACTCTGGTGTCAGCCACCACAGACTTAGTAAGCCAGTGAGAATAACAAACAAAAGTACTTGAGAAAGTAAATAAAATTTCTCAATTGGAGTATATTTTGACAACCATAAGATATGAATAGGGACTCTGAACATTAGCACAATCAGTAATTGGAAGAGTGGATGCCCTGGGTTTTACCAAGACCAGGTGAAGATGGAGCTGCATGAGGATAATAAAGAATGGCTACATTTTGCATTGTATGGGAAACAATGATGGAGGAGAAACAGAGTAAGATTTGTAGGGAATAAATGGCTGCAAGCGAAAGTGGTAGAGATTAGTGACCGTAAAATAAAGATGGCAATAATGGATAGAGGAAGAAAGATGAAATTGATACAGGTGTGTGCACCATAAGTGGGATACTCAGCAGAAAAAAAAGGACAAGTTTGAGGATGAAATAGAAAGGCATGGATTGTAAGTGGCAGTTAGTATAGGGTGATCTTAAGGCAAAAGTAGGAAAAGAAAAAAGAGAGGGAGGTTTGAGGATGTGTTAGGGTACAAAGTATAGGGAGAGAAAAAACGAGGAAGGTTGGAGTGTTGGAATGTTGGAGTTATGTGAAATAAATAAAATCACAAGATACTGGTGAACAAAGATCAATCAGTGATATACTACTTCTTCATGGACAAAGAAATGAAAAGGTAAACTGTAAACATATAGGTAATGACAAGTGTGTTCTTATATAGTGACCAAATGTTGCTGTTGGCAGACATATAGGGATGGGAATATGGGAAAAAAGTAGCAAAACAATAAAGAAAAATAAGGGTGTGAAGGCTAAAATATGAAGTGGAAAGAGAATAATATTTAAGAAAGGCAAGAAGCTTAGTGACCAATAGATATATATAAAAATGTAGGGGTGAAATGAGAAAGGTTTAAGGAAAGATTGGTGGGAGCTGCAGAGGAGGTATGTGGGAAGACAAGTATTTATTATTATTATTATTATTATTATTATTATTATTATTATTATTATTATTATTAGCACCGCGTCTTAGTACCCGTTCGGGTTATACGCACTTACGCTAATGTGTAATGGTAGCGTGATTGTGAGNGGTTATACGCACTTACGCTAATGTGTAATGGTAGGGTGATTGTGAGATGAAATGAAGGACCTACAGTTTAACGTGGAATCCGAACCACGGTGGAGGCCTGGCATTCCTCACATTCACAAGATGTCTTGTCAGAGGTGAAGGAAGGGTTTGGTAATCAGATAAATGTTTGCTGGGACCGAGGATTGAACCCCGGCCGCTAGCATAGAAGTCTGACACCTTACCCCTAGACCGCCAGGTCACCAGGGGGAAGACAAGTGATAGCAGGAAGTGGATGGAGACCGTGGTAGAACGACAGGGTGAAGGAAGTAGTGGATGAGAAGACTAAAGCATTTAGAAAGAGTTTTAAAAATAAGAATGAGGAAAGAGAGGAAGAATATAGGGGGAAGAAATGAACAAAGAAACAAGTAGGGGATGCCAAGAAGGATTAGCTGCAAAAGGGCAGATATACTGGAAAGGGTTGTTGAAGGAAATAAGTAAAACGGTTTTACATAGCCAGGTAAAAAACAGGAAGTGAAAATATAAGAAGTTATAATGATAGATGAAAGCAGAATGACAAAAAGAAGAAAAATAATTATGAATGAGATATTTTGAGAAAATGTTCAACCAGGAAGAGGAAAGAGATGAGAGTTAAAACACAGAAGCGTGCAGAAATAGGAGAAGAGGAGGAAATGGGAACCAGATGAAAAGAGGTGGAGGATGCATTAAAGAGAGTATGAAACAAGGAAAAAATCACCAGGTGTGGACATATTGAGTGTGAAAATCATAAGAGATGCAAGAGAAGCGGGAATACAATGGTAATACAGGGTTCTGGGAGTGATATGGAAGGAGAATAAGTTAGTTGAAAACTGAAAATAGGGAATTATAGTACCAATATCCACTTAAGGAGGCAGGAAGAGGCGTGAGAATTAAGGGGTAACAATGCTGATGTGCCACTGAAAAAAACTTTATAAAAACTATAAAAGAGAATAGGAAAGAGAATAAAGGAAGGTGGTGAAAGGAACTGCACGGATTTAGGTAACAGAGTTCTATAATAGACTTAATTTTCGCTATATAACAGGTGATAGAAAGGAGGTACAAATTTGGGAAGGGCATGGTAGTGGTATTTATGATTGTGGAGTATGCATATGATAGTGTGGATTGACTAGAAATAAAGTTAGGAAATAAATGGAGGAGGTTGAAGTGGCAAGAGGAGTTGTATTGAGAGTCAAGAGCCTTTATAAGAATAACATTAGTTGTTTTAAGATGGAGAAAGGGTGGACGTACTGGCTCAAAATAACAAAATGGAGTACTTTCTACTACTATTTTTTAATAGTAATGTAAATGGTCATGAATAAAGTGACAACAAAACTCGGCGAGGAAAGAATAAAAGCCATGATGTGTGTTGATGACTTGATGATATGGGGGGGAGGGGGAGGGGGAGAGTAAGTATAGGAACAGCTACAGGCCTGGAATGAGGAAGTGAAAGAATGTGGAATGAAATTTATCATGGTAAAGTGTGAAGTGATGGTAATGACATAAAGAGGATAAGGCCTAGCAAATCTATAAAGGTGGATATAGTAGAGGTGAGAAAATTACAGAATATAAACTAGTATGGTTGAAGCGAAGGGTGAAAGTACAGAGGATCTGATAAGAAGAGGGCACCAGCACATTTGCAGCAAAAACATGTACATTAATTTTGCTTAAAGAGATAGATATATTATAGTAGATTTAATTCTGTATATAACAATCTGATGTCAATATTCCCCAAACTAACAAAACTGAACCTTCAATTTGTAGATGTACGATTGGTTAGGTTTGTTAGGTTGGGCTAGCTTGTTATAAAATAATATTTCTGTCAATTATAATAAGAGTGTATAAATTGCAAATTAATTAAATTAATTTTAATTTTAATAAATAAATTACAAAATTTATTTATATCCAGTATTATGTGTTTTTGTGAACACTGCAGGGTTTTTCGACTATCAGTGCCCCTTGATTTGATCCTTCAATGACTTTAACCCCTATGTTGAGCTTTGCACATCGGTAAAGGTCACGTACAAGTGATCATGGCTAAAAACTGGCTTGGACAGATAAATACACACCCTATCCAGGGTTTGATTTTGTGACTTATTAACAGTAATTGAGAATGCTAGTTTAATTGAGAACTGCTTCAGTCTTAAAATAAAAAAGATGACAGATTATACAGAGGCCAAATCGATTTTTGGTATGAAACACAAATTCCCATGAGATGAGCCCTTTAAAATTGTTGCGTAGATTATATTTGCATTCAATATTGTTGCTGTTGGGTGGTTACCATCGTATAGGTCCTATTTAGTATTAGAAATACACAAACCAACAATCAAACATTAGTCTAGTTATAAGATTGTCATTTGTTAATCTGCAGTGGTGTATTTTAATTAGAGTAATAATCAGTTTGTATGAAAACATATATAGGCTATGTAAATTTAAGCTCAAATAAAATAAATATATTTAACGTTGGCCATAAAATTTTCATTGACTAAAGAAACAATTTTTCTAACTAATCTGAACACAAATCAACCAAACCACACAAGTCGCTGTATTACAATCTTCAATTTCTCCTTGGATTTGGATTTATATTCTAGGTTCTCCTTACATTTTAAATACAAATAACATGTCGAAGAATTAAAATGATTAAATATGTTAAGTTTTGTTGTTTGCTTTTTATATCAGTTTTCAAGAATGGAAAATTTGAGCACCTGGTGAGTGGGTACTCTACAATTTCAACAAATTTACAGACAGCATTAGACTTTTATTAACATAGATATTTGCAACTAATGTTCATTTCCTATGTTTGGCCTTTATGTTATTCCTTTTATATGGTCCAATCTAAGTGTCCTATAATTCTTTACCCCATTTACTTTTTCTCAATTTTGTGTTTATTGGTTTCCTCTTTTAGGAAAATGCTTTTCACATTTCCTTTTATATGTTTACATCCACTTTACCCGGACCTTCTTCCAACTATAAAAAAATACCTCAATAAGTAAAAAGAGGTTTTCGTGAATGTAAATCTATTAACTTTTTCTAGTTGTCAGTTATGCCCATTAGTAAGAACATTGGAGTATAGGTGGTTGAGTGGGTAGGGGGTGAGTTAGTGGGTGGGTAGGTAGTTGAGTAAGATAATATGAGAGTAACTCTGTATGATGAAAGTGTATAAAAATTGAACTTTTTTTTATTTTAATTTTATAAACAAAGTTTTTAACTTGAAAGTTAAAAACTACACCTTGTTTGATTCCACTAAGCTGTACAAAATATATATGAACTAGGGCATTAAGATCTTTTCATATTTCATTAAGCAATGCAATGGTCCTGTTAGTAAGGTAAGAAGTGGAAAAATTAGTTTCTAGTCCCAATAATTAATATTGGATGTAGGTTTGTGGATTACTCAAGGAGGTTATTTATATTTTATGTAAATAAATAAATTATATATATTTTAGGTAAATAAATTATATATATGTAATATATATATTTATGTAAATAAACTATATATATATATATATATATATGTAATATATGTTTTATGTAAATAAATTTATATATATAACATATGCATCTGACTATATATTAGTATTCTTTCCTTTAAAAATGATTAGTGAATGTTTGGGTTAAAAGCATAAATGTTTAAATGTTTTAAAAAGAAACACAGATACCCACTTGAGTGGCTGAATGATCTTATGCATCCTTCTCGTGTTAGATTGGCCGGCTGAAGATTGGGAGATCAGGGTTTGAATCCTGGTCGTGTATAATGAGGGTGTTTTCCCAAAGTGGTTTCCCACTCTCCTTACACGCAAATGCAAGTAGACTACCTCTAAAATGCTTCCTTTCTCATCCCTACCTAATTAGACTAATTATTATACATATATATAAACAGAACCGGTAGTAAGACGCAGTGAAAATTATAAATAACAACAAAGATCATAATGTAATGTAGACCTAGTCATGTTATGAAAGAATGTTGATAAATTAGACATCCAATTTGACTATACGAAGACTAAAACCTAAAGTTTTAGTTTGGATACATTAGTAAATAATATTAACATCTAAATTTAATTTCTGATGTAAATTATAGGAAAATATAGATATTGACTATGTCAAATGAACAAACATGGGTAGTTTAGACACAGAAAATGTCTTGTAAGTTGTAATTTAAAACATAATTTATATTCTAGAAATATGGTGTCCATGTATTAAATGAATATCACATAAAATAATAAAAACTAATCCTACCTTTCAGGTGGAATGGTAGGAATAGATATTATAGGGAGCGTTGAACGTTTTTTGGCAAGAATGCGGCGAGCCTTTTTCATTTTTTGTCTCAAATCTTCCCTGGTCAAGTCAGTCTCCAGAGGGTTATGGCTAGAATTTGTGAAAAGTTGTTGATGCTTATTGGCAGTGGCCACCCGGGGCCGGGAGTCAGCATCGGCTGGAGTGTGAGCATCACAGAAGGCAGTCTTTTGAACAAGGACAGGTCCAGTTTCCTTAGACAGACCTAAACATATGCAGGCTTGTAAAACAAATTACAATATAAATTCAACATCTAGTGGAACAAAAGGAGCATTTAGATCTATCAAAAGTAGCTTTTGGAAAAGATATTAGCTGTTAAACATATATTGATCAACACAAAACAGTTCAAAATAATAGCTTGTAGGAGTGATAGGACATAATACAAAAATTCAAGCACAAAACAAAATATAAGTTCAAACACATATTTATATGGATTTCCAAAATATATTAGAAAGCAAGATAATTTTCCAAAACCATTAATAAAATTTCAAATTGTACATTCTAGTAGTAACACCAAGAAATACGGTCGTGGTATGAATATATATGCAATTCCAACAGTTTAGTTATGTTCTGATAAGGTTCTAATAAAAAGAAGAAAAAAATATATATTAAATATTTTTTGCACCATGTATTACTAACCATTCGGGTTATAGACTTTATACATGAATTAAGAAGCACTAATATGGAGAAGGTTGTAACATTTAAAAAGCTAACCTGATATATTAATGTTTGTTCACCACCATTAAGGTGACATTTGATATAATGATTGAATTGGGTCCAAGTTTGCTATTCTGTATTATAATACAATAGTTAAAAAGGGATTCTGTCTTATTTTATAAATTAAAAGTTCTGGTGTTTTATAGTTTTTTATTTTAAGTAGATAAACAGTTTTTTGCTAGATATTTCACACGTTGTAGATTTTAATTTTAAAGCTCGACTATCACGTCATATACACGACAATTCCCGACATGTGAGATTTAGAACACGGATTAAGATTTCATAGACTCTACCTACTCAGCTCCTCGTCAGGAAGGAAAGTGAAGAGATGTGTACTCTGAAGGGGTATATCTAGCGACATTTCATTCTCGAAGCTTCTTAGAAAAAAAAAGTGCAGTAATCCAGGTGTGTTTCTGTTTACAAAACAGTGTTGTCTTTTTAAACAACTTAACAAATTAACACAAATAAATCTTACAACCGCTCTAAATTATAATATTGTAATTTTGAATATAGATGTGAATAATAAATTATTGGGATGTACAATTCCATATTATTACAATGTCATGTTCTATTTTCAAGGTGTCTAGCCAAAACCATATTTAAAAATTTCCTATTTTTCCAGGTTTCCAGCTCACCAATATGTTTTTCCAGCAATTATATTATAATATTAAGTTTATTTATTAAGATTGCAAATTAGTGTAGTAATATTTTTGGACACATGAATATTCTGAAAAGGTGTAAATCTACAAAGAGGTTAAAGTATATCAGCCTAAAGCCGTGTTTCTTATAGATTTGGTAGACTACCAAATTTAAGTTATGCATACTGGGAGACCACTGGATTCCTGGGAGTAGAATTGGGGGTAAATGTTCAGAAAAAAATATTATTTTTTAGCAATTCTATTTGATGATCAGAAATACAGGACCAAAATAATTTATTAAATGAAATGTTAAATGAAAATTTCATATAATTACATTGAATTAGTATTAAATAGTTTTTTGATCTTTTTTAACATTCTAAGCCTCAATAGTTTTTGATAATAAACTGTTCATATTTGTTGACTCAAGTTTAGCACAAGGGAGTCGAACCGAAAACATAAAAGGAACTTAAAAATAGTTTAAAAACCAGGAAAAAAGATGGGGGAAAGGCAACGTTGAACAAGATTACAAAAAATACAACCAATCATTTACAAATAATTCTATTGAAATAATGTTTTAAATAGAGTGAAAGAAAATGAAAAATCAGTCAAGTGAAAATTGATCAATTTTTTAAAAGAATATGGAGAAAATTAAAAACCTCCACCCTTCTTTATTGCCCATATTTCACCCAGAATATTTCTTTAAAAAACAGAACCAAAAAACTTAAGATTATGGACATGGTGAATTGATAAAGAAGCACTTTTAGAGGCTGTAGAAGCACTATGTAACAACTTAAAAAAAAATCAACATAATGTCCACAATAGAACCTACTCAGGTTTCTGCTAATATCATGAATATATGAGTTGAGATTATGTGTGGTGAGGTTACTCAAGGGTTGAATTTAACTTGAATAAGTGTTCAATTCTACTGAAGAATTTAAGGATATAAGTAATATTTCTCAGATAACTGTATTTCAAATATTTATTTTTCAGTGATCCTGTAAAAGAAGAGGTTTGTAAATTTATTCCCTTGAAAGGGCACACTAGAAGTGAGGAAATTTACTCTGAGCTCTCAACATTTATTCCTTCTAAGGATATCCCGTACAAATACTTGTGGTTATCACAAAAGATAGTGATCCATCTTTTATTGGTGGTAAAAATGGATACCAGAAATGCCAGAAAAATGAAAGATTCCCAAAATTGTTTCGTAGCTTGGTATTCTTCACTAGCAAACTCTGCATGAAAGGTTTTTAAAATTCAATGGTTAGTCTAGTTTGCAATTTGAGAGCAAAATTTCAGTGATTTCAAAAAAGTTTATAATTTCTTAAACAATTAAATTTAGCTCCTTTTATAGACAATGACATTGAAAAATTATCCAGTCGTATCATACAACATGTTCAGGAAGATGGCTTTTTTTTTCAGAAATGTAGCCTCAATATTATTAATGCATGAAAAGTATCCAGTTATAGTTTGTGTTGCACTCTAAGTGAAGGCGTTACTCTGGACTAAATACCTGTATGAGTCATAATTTTAAACTATGTAGGCGTTGAAAAAATATACAGAAACATATTTACGGACAAAGATTCATAGTTGCAAATAAATGTGAATAACAGTTAACCAATAAACATAATAATAATAAATAATATTTTAGCACCGCGTCTTACTACCCGTTCGGGTTATACGCTCAATAAACATAATTGTCGACAAAAGTGAACTCAATTCTTTACACTTAACTACATGCCAATTTAATTTTTTCATATTTGACTTTTTTTTTATTATTCTATAATCAAACATAAGTTCATTTTTGTATGAAGAATGTATATACAATTTCATATCATATCCATTCCAATTATGAATCCAAGGTCCACCACTATGTTCAGAGATGAGCCAGCAATTTGTATATAACAGTTACAATCATAGCAAATACATGATACAGCAAAGTTTAAGCCTGGATAGCTTGTAAGGGTATTTTAAAATTTGATATTAACTCCCATCTTAATGAGTTTGGCGACTTCTGAGCAAAAGAATCACTACATTATATAAATAACTGCCAGCGAATGTGATATTGAATTCGAATCCCAATCATGTGTTATTTCCTAATATAATTTCACACTCTCCTTTAATCCACATGTAGGTACATTTCTTCTCAACTTTACTTTACTCATCAAGGTAATTTAAGTGTATTTAGTCCCAATGGGTAGTAAGACAAATTGTGAATTAAGGGGATGGCAAAATGACAATGATTGAGGAGCCGGCCAACACTGTAAATGTGGCCTTGATTTTAACTATTTGACTAAGTTATTCAGTATTAAAATAAACATAAATAAATTTTATGTGAAAATGATTATTATAATTTTATGCACTTTGTCCACACAATGCACTTTGTAATTAACACGAAAAATTGGACAGTTAAGCTACCTGTTTGTTCATGCCTGTGTTTGAAATCAAGCCATTGTTCTTTAAGACATGTTAGTCACCTTAGTGACTAAGCAATAGAGATGTCCGATGTTTTTAAAAATAAATAATATGAGATGGTTTATATCTAAAGTGTCCAGTGTTTCAGAAAACCAATTTATTGACTTGTCTGTAGCCCGACAGTGGTGTAAAGTAAACACAACATTGCAACTCCCTGTGTGTCCGCCTAGATTTCAATTTCAAGGAGCTTCCTCTCCAGGAGTATTTGGGTATATACATTCTACTTTTTGGAAATTTCTGGAGAAATATTTACAAATTAAAATAATATGTTGTTATTTTTAAATGATCAATAAGTCCTAAAAAAATATTTTTAAATAAAAAACTTAAAACTAAAATTAAAATGTTTACATATTTCTACAGAAACTTCTGGAGGAATACATAATTAAAATTAAGTTAAATATATCTATTTAATAAAGTTTAATATTAAAAATTCAAAAATATTTTTTTTAAATACTGATTTTTTTAGCCCTAAATTCATAAAAAATGTGATATTATATAACATTAAATTCACAAAATACCTGATCCTGAAGGGGCTAAGAAACCAAAAGCAATCTCCCACCATGGAGGTATCCCAGCAACCTTGATAACGCTTTTACATCGTTAATAAATCCTGATAAAAGAATTTCCCTTTCCAACCAACGTTCCCAAATTGCCAGGGAAAAAACCAGTTATATGAAAGTAGAAAATTAATTTTCAAAGCCATTTGGTCTCTCATATTAAAAGCATTGTCTTCTTTCATGTTTCCAATAAATCCATGCACAACTGCTTCAAACAACTGCAAAGTTGCCAGTTCAGTATCCTGTAGCTTACGCCCCAAATACATAATCTCCTAGAAGTTTCCTTTTGGGTCAAAATAAAAATTACTTATTTCAGTTTGTCATCTGTTATAATGGAGAAAGCGTCTGTGAGGTGGGTGTGTCCACTTTTTATTTTATCTAAGACTCAAGAAAATTCTAAATAAATCCAAACTTTATATGTAAAGGTCGAAAAAGAAAATTTTTTGGTTTAACCAGTGTAACATATTTTACATTACTTCTTCCGGGTAAATAAACGCTTCTCTTTTCTCATTGTTGCACAGTAAAATACTTTCCTGTCACCCGACAGTCCAACAAACATAGAAAAGAACCATAATATGTGAATCCTCCCTATAGACTTCCAATAACCTTTAGATCACCATGGACATGTTAAGAGTAGTCTTGGTACATTATTGCACTGAGAATCTTAAACATATTTTCATACATATCTTTCAAGCCAGTGGCATGATGAGAAGGAACTGATGGATATTTATTTCCGTTTATATATATACATATACAAAAACACATTCTGCCCTACATTATAAAATAAACTTCACTGTGTTGTCAGTACAATGTTATTTTAGATTCAGCTTAAAGTAACTTCCTGTATTGTAACCAGGAACCATGAAGCTTAGCTTGCTCTTTGGTTAACTTTATATCATGAACTTAGTCAATCAAATCTTCTTACTTAATTGAATGTGGTGTGTTATCAGTTCCCATGGGTAATCCAAATCCTTAGGAGTTAATGGTTCAGTAGTTTACAACACAATCATATTCACTAGCTTCATCACTGGTTTCTTCCTCCCATGCTTTTGGGGGAACTGCTACCAGCAGGTATTCACTATATGGTACAGGCCTTTAAGAAGAAGGTATGTTCAGATTTTTGATACTGTGTTTGTTTTTTGTTTTTGACACACAAAAATAGCACATCAACATGGTTATCTGGTTCTCGTCCCTCCGTAGGTACAGAAAAAGGTATAATTTTGAGTTTCCCAGTTAATCAAATCTTTAGATTCATCGTACAAGTAAAAGAGCAAATATATAAAGTCTAGTTTTGATCCTGATTGTGAATATTGAAACCAAAGTACAAATAATAAACATGTATAGTAATGCTATAGATTTTCTTCCCAAGAGTTTTTGTTGAAAGACTATCACAAACATGGCAGAAATTGCCAAGGTGATTAAGGCACTTCCTTTGCTTCAGAATTATAACATTACATTGGTAGGCAAAACATAGAAGACGAAAATACTCTCCAAATAAACACAAACAAACCGTACACATGCTCATAATATTGCTGTAACTGAAAGAGCTAGTGTATGAGCATATACATAGTAAAAAAAACGGCGAGACACTACTGCAATCAATCCATCAATGAAAAAGCGAAGAAAAAAAAAGTTAGCCATTGATCATTGTCGTATTTTATTATAAAGTACTTATTGTATTTGCAAACAATAGTTATATTGTAGGGCCCGTGACTATAGTCGTGGGACGGATGTCTCCTGTGAGTAATCCCTCTGGCAGACTGTTTTCGATGCTCTAACTCGACCTGATTATTGTCATTCACAAAGAGACTGCCAAGCAGATGAATGCTAGGTACTAGTTCTTTACAAGGAAAGAAGATATTTGGCAACGCCGCGCGATTCAACCCGGCTTGACTCACGGTTT
>CABFOV010003898.1:47696-59380 GCA_902141375.1 Timema poppense | reverse complement strand
TAATCTGATAATAGATATTAAAACAATAGTCCGACAATCCATACAAAAAAACAAAACAAAAATACTAGTTTATAATGGCGAAGTAGTTTTATATTTGATGAGAGTTTGTGGAATTGACTTGCAGATGTTGCTCGGGTGAATTGTCGCTTCTGATGTGATGTCACAAGCTTTTGTGAGGGTTTCAGATAACGCTAATGAAAGCCATGATATGTTTGCGGGGAAGATTTATTGGCTACTATCTAGAATGTACTTCCAAACATTATTACTAGGAAACTATAGAGCTAAAGATGCACTCGAGAGAACATATATATCACACAGTACTGGGATGTGTTTAACATATTATAGACCAACTCTAAAATATTAAACCATTAAAATTGACTCATTACCATATACATGCAGATATATGTGTGCAAATAATTAAGTGTTTGTGTTTGGAATTAATATAGCGTTATAATACAGTTTATTGGTTTTGTCTGTGTGCAAAATGCTTTAGTTATTTAATATATATGATATATTTTCAGAAAATAAAGGCTTGCCATCTCTAATTTGAGCTTAAAACTAGTTGAAAAATTGTAGGTTTTTTTATCAATGATGTATAATATTGTTTTAAAAAAGAGCTATACCAAATTTTTTATCAATTGAGAATGATGGAGTAATCTTGGCATATTTGATAATATACTCTGTTGTAACAAAATACAGGTTAACAAAATGTTATATACAATAATAAGTTGTTGAAATATTGCAAAAGATGTTTGTTGGTTTATAAACAGTTTTAAGAATCTCAACTACTAAATTTACTAATCAAATAGTAAAAGTTATTATCTATACTTTTAATGAGGATTACTCCATCTAGAGATCATATTCTGAAAATTAAAAAATGACACCTGAACACGGGAATCGAACCTGGGACCTTTGGATTAGTACACCAATGCTCTAACCACTGAGCTATCCAGGAATTGTCCTTTACTCACCGACTACTCAGTCGAAGGTGGCTGCGTTATCTGATAGCTCGTGATTTTTATAAAATCACACATTTGTGGCCGATGATTTCCGCACGTCCATCAGAGACTCTGCCTTAAAATATGAGTGAAAAATGATCCTGAGCACGGGACAATTCCTCGATAGCTCAGTTGTTAGAGCATTGGCGTACTGAGCCAAAGGTCCCGGGCTCGATTCCCGTGTCCAGTTGTCATTTTTCAATTTTCAGAATACGATACTAAATTTACGCCTGACATTAAATAAATGATGAAAGATATGAAAAATTTGAATTTATTTCAATGAGTAGGGGTATACTGTTCTATTGTATATTGTCCTCCTTTTTTATGTTCTATATTATATTTTGTTTCACACTTAATTGCGTCCACCAAAAAATTGTATTTTACTTGGCTGACAAGTCATATTTAAATTCTCAATGCGACCATTCAGTTCAAAAATGTGTCCAGCCCTGTACTACACAAACATTTCTTAAGGTAAAAACCAATATTTGTGAGAAGCTATAGCTGTGTAAGAAAGAATTATCAAACCAATAAATTGCGAAGAGCTGAAAATTAAAACCGCGGACCACCTACAAGGACAATGGTTTAGGAACCACGAGGATTGAGCACGCAGCCCGTCATAAATACTAGTTTAATTTTGGATCAACGAAAGTGAACGTAGGTTTGTGTGTGTGTGTGTGTGTGTGTGTGAGAGAGAGAGAGGGAGAGAGCGAGTGTGCTCACCTTCATGTTGATAGTGACGCCTTTCTCACCGGCGGCAAACGCCCCTGGCAAGACGCTGCGGGCCACGCCGGACCTGAGACGCCGGTTGCGCACCACGATGAACATGATGGCCCCTAGCAGTAGCATTATTACGACCGTCAGCACGCCGATCACAGGTCCGATGTAATGCTTCGGTTCGGAGCCTGGCAACATCACAACAGAGATTATAGAGCCAGAGAGTTAGAAGTGCTAAAATCCAGCAATGTGAGCTGAGCAAGTAAAACTCCTGACAATTGACTCAGGAGAACAAAGCTCAATCCCAACCGGGTACGCAGTCTGCAATAGATAGTTTTTATCTTACATTTTGATTAATAAGGTTTTGATTTTCATGTGAACGATGACTAGTTTTAGGGATGCGTAAAAACTCTAGATTTTTAAGTTAAAGCTCAAAATACCCTTCACTTCGTCTTCGAAACATTTTGAAGGAAGCATATAGCTTCGATATATTTTGAATATATTTGAAATATCGCACTTATGATTATATATGTTTACTACGGTTACAATGCAGTATTTTTACACCAACTAACGATTAAATGATATTTAGGCCTAAAACGTAGGAATGGATGAATCAGGTAAGTAAAAAAAAAGTATAATAGTAAATATCACAAAAATTAATTTGTTTAGACATGCAACATGATAAATTGATGATCACCAGTATTAAGTGAGAATAATAATAATAACTATTTTTAGTTGGGTTACTTTCTTGAATTTAATATATAGCAGGCGTATCAAATATGAAACAGTTCTTGAAATTCTACCTTGTTGGAATTATTGCTGACAAATTTATAGGTGTAATTTTTATACAAAAATTAATAAATAACTTATAAATAGAGATAAATAAATTCAGATATGTCAACCTAAAATAATATAATATGCTCTGGTATTTTCCTCTACATCTTTATACTCGTATTTACCTAAATCCACAGAAAGGATCATTTAAAATTTAAAAGTAGTGTTATGTGGCAGTAAAATCCACTTATCTTTGACTTGAATTAGCATATTTCAAACTTCGCTTCGACATCACTTTGGATATAAAATTTGACCTTCACACAACCCTAGTAAATCTAATCAATGCTATTCTTAATAGTTTCTCCGTATAAGTTAACCTGAGCTGCTTATAGCAAACGCACCAACCATCAAAGCAAACTTGAAATCAAACCAGACATAAAATAAAGTAGCTTACCTTTTCCCGATGAGGTCCCCCCACTGCTCTTGTCCGGAGCAGGGGGCTGGAAGTGCCCTCGGTCCTGCCCTCTGGTGGGGGTTGTCTGAACCTCATCCCTCTGTAGCGGGTACTCCTTGTCCGGTCGCCCCACGCCACTACCACCACTCACCTCCTCCTCCGTGAAGTTCCCCAGCACCACCACTGAATCAAACAAACGAGAGGCTAAAGACTCCTCGGCCTGGCCTGAGGATTCGCGGTCCTATTTCTTAAACTACGAGTATTAGGTTCGATTCACAGCATACGTCACGTCAAAACATTATTCAATAGATTTTAATGGGCGGCATTCATACTGTGAGGAAACGTCACGGGCCGGCAGACATTCTCGGGTAGAATTTTGACGATGACGCGAGTGTTTACAGTTCGTTCTAGAAATGTGAAATGCAGTTGTCTCAGTGCATTATTATTAACACCGCGCCTTACTAACCGTTCGGGTTATACGCACTTACGCTAATGTGTAACGGTAGGGTGATTGTGAGATGAAATTGAGGACCTACAGTTTAACGTGGGATCCGAACCACGGTGGAGGTCTGGAATTCCACACATTTAGAAGGACTGATTAATACACGTCTTGTCAGAGGTAAAGGAAGGGTTTGGCAATCAGATAAATCTGTGCCGGGACCAAGGATTAAACCCCGGACCCCCAGCACAGTGTCCGACACCTTACCTCTAGAGCACCAGGTCACAGTCTCAGTGCAAAGTGACTAATTGTTCAATCTCTGCCTTTTGAAAACCTTTAAAAATGGATTATGGACTTGTAACTGAACAGGTACATAAATATGAGCAGAAATACAGTTAATAGTATCCACCACAAAGATACTATATGGAGAAAAATCAGCAAGGCACTAGAAAAAAAAAATAGGCTTATTTATTCTTTTCCTATTCATTGTACAACATGTTATAATCATCTCTCACCGACAGTCTCTGTTTTTCTGCAACATTTTCATCAAGTAAAATCGCAATCTTTACTAGTTCTATGTTTTTAAATCTCAGCAGGTTTGTAAAAGCACTCCACTTTTATCAGGACGCCACGAAGAACTGACGTTCACTTACCCGTTTAGTGTGAATTACACAGCGATTTGACGTGACAGTGCCGTATGTGACGTGTAGTGTGAATCAAGTTTTAGTAACTATAGTGTGAGTGAGTGCCACACGATGATAGGTAAAGTGGGAATGCGGTGTAAACTTTGGGTAATAAATTAGTTCACACGTCATGTTAGTAAAAACTAATGAAGCTCAGAAATCAAGATAATAGTTTTGTGTGAAAGGTGTTCTCAAAATGATGATGAACGTGATTAGAACTTCAGTTCGGTTTTTCTCGAATTAGAAAAACAAAGCTAACAAAATAAATAAATTGATTGAATAATAAAACAATAATAGTTGTATTTTATCTTCAGAAGTAGAATAAAAACACCTCTTTTATTCTTATAGACCACACAAGACGGCGTGGGTGCATTAGTCGACGGACAACCCTATGGAAGTCAGAGTCACGTGATAAATAAGAGGGTGTTTGTATTGTTCTTCACTTTTTTTTATTGTCGGCAGCGACTTTCAAAGTGACGAGATGGCGTCGTCGCAGTAAACGATTTGTTCTCGGTGCAGAAATCCTCATTTCTCAAGCACCCCTCCTGTCCCACCCCTTAAAGTTTCGACACACACACACCCACCCATCCCGCCCTACCCTCAAGGAATTCATTTCTTTTTGTTTCGTATTCCATCACGTCCACGACAATAATCCATCTTCACATTGTGTGGTGGCTTGCACCTTCCAAGAGTCAGTCGCCAAGGTGTCAGCCAGACATAGCCGCTGCGCCCTCTTCGAGATCCGCCGCAAGGCGAGGGGGAGATATGAAGGTTTTGTGGGAAGACAATAGTGGAAGAACAAACTAGGTGCATTCTAATATAAATTATTATTATTAATAGTATTACTATTAATTCCTTTAACTCCCACCTGCCTTGGTGGCGTAGTTAGCTAACGCGCTAGTTTCGTGTTGAGCTAGACTAACGAGGACTGGGAAAGAGAGGTTCGAATCTCGCTCGGATGAACTGGGAGGGGTTTTTTCTAAATGGGTTTCCACTCTCACTCCACGCAAATGCGGGTTAACTTCTTCTATATTCGACCTTCCCTATGTATAAACCATTAGGGTAATTAGTACTTAAGCATATAACCCTAACGGGTAGTAAGACGCGGTGCTAAGTATTATTATTCTCTAACACCCGATGTAAAGCATAGGGCCGCAACAAAGTTTCACCACTGCGGCTATATCTTGTTGCACTTTGTGCGATAAGCTAATTTCGGGTGGAGTGAGTTATCAGCCATGTATTTTTCCGACTGAGCGAGAAAGAACCCACACATTTTTCCAGAAAGTTAACTTCACATACCTTCCAGGGTTCTTTTATATGCCGCAATCAACATAGGTCCGACTTTACTTCCTCCTCCTCCACCCGAAGAAGTTGTGCTACGGATAAATTTATCGAACTCGGCTGAGTTTGAACCCACGAATATCGCGTCTTGAAATTAACAGTTTACCCCAAGACCACCATGGTCAACTTTAAATATAAATATCTGACACGGATAAATTGATCAGTGTTCTTTCACAGGAAGGCCAAGATTTGGCGTCACTATCAAAGTGGGTACTTCTATGGCACCCCCATTTAGTATTATTATTATTATTATTATTATTAGCATCGCGTCTTACTACCCGTTCGGGTTATACGCACTTACGCTAATGTGTAATGGTAGGGTGATTGTGAGATGAAATGAAGGACCTACAGTTTAACGTGGAATCCGAACCACGGTGGAGGCCTGGCATTCCTCACATTCACAAGATGTCTTGTCAGAGGTGAAGGGAGGGTTTGGTAATCAGATAAATCTTTGCCGGGACCGAGGATTGAACCCCGGCCGCCAGCATAGAAGTCTGACACCTTAACCCCTAGACCGCCAGGTCACCCCCATTTAGTAAGAGTGCTATGTAGTATGAAGATGGTTGCTCCATTATCTGAGCTAAGGAACCTTATTATTATTAGAACCGCGTCTTACTACCCGTTCGGGTTATACGCACTTAAGCTAATGTGTAGTGGTAGGGTGATTGTGAGATGAAATGGAGGACCTACAGTTTAACGTGGGATCCGAACGACGGTGGAGGCCTGGCATTCCACACATTCACAAGTGGTGATTAATACACGTCTTGTCAGAGGTGAAGGAAGGGTTTGACAATCAGATAAATCTGTGCCAGGACCAAGGATTGAACCCCGGACTCCTCAACACAGAAGTCCAACACCATACCCCTGGACCACCAGTAAAATAAGTTCTATTTCGTATTAGTTTGATAACAAATACAACACATTAACGGTGTTTTATTTATTTCGGTTGTAAACCTAAAGGATGGAAAAGTACCAACGGTTAATCATGTCTGTACAGAGTAGGAATTTGTTTTCTGAAAGTTCTTTTTCCCTACCAGAAATCTATCATAAAGTAGGATATTGGTAGGAAAAAATACCTTTCAGGGAGAAATTCCTAACCGTGAATGCAGTATACCAAACTCTTCTGGTCGTAATTGTATTGAAGCTCGCTTGACAAGTCCAACTAATTTGTCCATTCATGTGTCAACGCTGACTATCACCAGGGACTTTTACTATCTAACTCGGGGGCTCTAGGTAAAGTGGTGGCCAGGTAGAGAAAGAGTATTTTCATAAAGATATGCACAGATATTCGTCTTTGGAGATGTTTATAAACAACAATAAATAACAACAAAACCTTTCCTAGTGCTTTCGTTCGGAACGAAGCGCAAACCTTCTGAACCTTTTGAGGACGATTTCACTTCACCAGATGTTCAAATAATCTTAAAAATTTATTTTATTTTATTATTAAAAAAATGTGACCCACATCTAGATGTGAGCGGATTAAGGCGTCCTATTCATCTTGTCAAGTTTTTTGTTACTGCGAGGTCATGGTTCAAATCCCAGCCGAGCATACTGAGGGAGGCTATTCCTAAACGCCTTTAAAAACTTCTTTGACTAAAGTGCGGGTACCTTTCTTCTAAATCTCATCTTCCTCGTCTCTACTCTATTGGTGAATTAATCTGTGGGTATAGTCCATACGGGTGCAGTCCAGTTTTCATAAGAAAGACTTGAGAAAATTTACCAGGTCTATTTTCACGTATTCGTCAAATCTAGTATATTTGAATCTTTAACTTTTAATAAATATTATATATATATATATTAACACTAATAGTTAAGTGAAACGTAATCAATTTTAGTCACTAACACATGCTTTTTTTAAAAAAAATTAAGGCCTTTTCTATGAAAATTTACCTATAATGAGACGCGTTTTAAGTAATAAACAATAAACCAGATTTGAATGTATCCTAGTGTTTTAGAGCGATTGTTTCGCTGAAAGAGTATTGCATCCTGTCGCTTAGTTTTGGACGCGGCATCAGTGATGCGCCACGTCGCCTCTACGTCTTACATGAGCCAAGTTAGTTCATGGGTGAGGGGAGGGGGGGGGTGTAGGAGTAGGAGAGTGGGAAGAAGGAGGGTGAAGTGTCAGAAGACAAATGTTGGGTTGTACCAGGGGCTCTTTCGCCGCAAAGGTGATGGGACCTCAAATTAACAACCAGCCCCTTACAAGAGCCATCAGTCACCGAAGATGTCCCAGACAAGAAAGATCCTTCTTCCTCATCTACGATTTTAATCACTTTTTTTTTGTTCCAATGGTGGTCTCGACTTGTCATATCGATTACATATATGTTTGCTAACCCTTTGCATTGAATTAAATCCCCTACTTTTATACTAGGGGTAAGGTGTCGAACTTCTGTACTGGGGGTCCGGGGTTCAATCCTCGGTTCCGGCACAGATTTATCTGATTACCAAACCCTTCCTTCACTTCTGACAAGAATTGTATTAATCACAACTTGTGAATGTGTGGAATGCCAGGCCTCCACCATAGTTCGGATCCCACGTTAAACTGTAGGTCCTTCATTTCATCTCACTATCACCCTACCATTACACATTAGCGTAAGTGCGTATAGCCCGAACGGGTAGTAAGACGTGGTGCTAATAATAATAATAATAATAATAATAATAATAATACTTTTATACTTGACGACATTGATAAGTTGACAGTGCATCTGCCTGGTGAGTTAAAAGTTTCTCCCGTTTCTGGGGTCAAATGGATCATGGCGTCGCTCTTGTAATAGACTGTACTGTTGATAATGGGGATATTTAGGTTCTAGTTCTGGTCGGGTGTATTGAGGGGTGGTTTTACTAGAATGGTTTTTCACTATTCCTACAAGAAAATGTCGGTACACTTCCTCCAAATTCAATCTACTACATTAATCCAATTAATGTTTATGTGTATAGTTCGAAAGAGTATCAAGACGCGGTGGAAATAAATTATTACTACTAGTCTGTCTTACTACTACTTACTTAATGCCTTAAAATATTAGTGGAAAATAACCCTAAGCACGGGACGATCCCTGGATAAATCAGTGTTAGAGCATTATCACACTAAGCCGATGGCTCCTGGTTCAATTCTAGTGTCCAGGTGTCATTTTTCAATTTATTCGATCATTACTCGCAAGATCAGGGCTTTCTCTAGCACAATGTTGATAATATAACTGTCAGAGGTGTCTATTTAATAGCTTTAAGTTTAAGTGTAGGTCATGCTCCGATTAATTAATCAGTTGGTTTAGAAAGTGCATTCATTTTAATAATAAAAATCTAATTTCAAAAGTTATTTCAACTAACGTTACGATCTCTAAATATATATTATTAAGTAAATATATTATAAAATGTGCTTGTTAAATGTTTTACACATATATTTGTGTTGAATTCAAGTTGATCATTTACTTGGATCTTAAGAAATTATAACATTTTGAGAGAAAAAATAACATATTGAACACCTTGTTTCATTAAGTATGTAGGGAGCTATAACAATAATTTTAACTCGTGGTTTTATTGTTATTTAAATTTCACTTTGGTACACCGAAAATATTGAATGCAGAATCAGGGATGGATAATTTTAAACAAAACTGGTTTTACGATTGAAAAAAATTGCAAGAAGTCACAATTTAATGTCACGTTTTAAAATCTCATTTTAAACTCATCTTTGTAATTAATAAAAATTCGTATTTGATTCCCCCCCCTTTTTTTTAATATAGCACCACGTGTTACTTAGCCATTTGAGTTATAGATTTTTTTTAACAACACGACTGTTGATTGTCATAGACTAAAGGAGGCCTAGTCGGTATATAAGAGGGTATTAGGAAACTAATGTAATTATTTCTAATAAATTACATTCACTTTTTGCGAAAGAGTTTTATTGAAACAGTACAATCAATTTTCTCGTTTAAAACTTTAATCACTCCTTCGGAATGACCTACCCCCTCGCTCATTAATTTAACGTTATCGACTGAGCCAGCCAGCCCCACGAAGTATCTCTCTAGCGAATTAATCTCTCGGAATGTATTTCTCTTCAAAGACTTGCGAAAGAGCAACTTGGAGGAAAAAAAGTGACCCATTTAATAAAAAGGGAAGGAGGGGAAGCAAGTGGTTTTAAGAGTTAATTATGGAAAGTTATAATCTTATAATGAACTTGTATTTTTTTGTGTTATTATAGTTAGCTATAAATAATAAATACTACGAGTTGACCTCTGTTCCACTGTTCTTGGGTTCAAACCCAGCCGCGGTCGACGGAATTATGTTGGGCGATAAGAATCCGTAGCACAACTTCCTTCGGAGAGGAAGAAAAGTAGTCGGTCTCATGTCGATTTTGGCTTGTAAAAGAATCCTGGAAGGTATGTAAAAATACCTTTCCGACAAAATTGGTAGGCCCTTTTACTCTCACTGATAGAAATTCTCGTGTGCTCATATAATAAGTCGGTTTAGAAAGTGCACGTTATAAACTTGAAATTAAAATATATATATATATATATATACCGTAAGTGTGTGTGACTTTGTGTGAGTTATTAATATTTCATATTTTACAGGAAAACAATGCATTTTAATTCAGAACCAATACACCAGTTTGAGAGCTCCATCTTTCCTCTATCTGTTCGTCAAAACAAATCAATGATTACGTTAGGTGAAAGATACCTCCATCGGTTGGTTTTTGTATACTTTAAAACGTCGAAAAATAATAATAATAATAATATTGAGCACCACGTCTTACTACCCATTCGGGTTATACGCTTTAAGTACTAATTACTCTAATGGATTAGGAATTGGGAAGGTTTAATTAGAGGATGTGATTGTGAGATGAAATGGAGGACCTACGGTTTAACGTGGGATCCGAACCACGGTGGAGGCCTGGCATTCCCCACATTCACCAGATGTCTTTTCAGAGGTGAAGGAAAGGGTTTGGTAATCAGATAAATCTGTGCCGGGACCGAGGATTGAACCCCGGCCGCCGCCATAGAAGTCTGACACCTTACCTCTAGACCACCAGGTGACCGTCTGTTTTTATTAAATTAAATAGAAATGGTTTGTTCCCTTTTTTAAGTATTTATTATTATTATTATTATTATTATTTAGCGCCGCGTCTTACTACCCATTCGGGTTATACGCTTTAAGTACTAATTACTCTAATGGATTAGGAATTGAGAAGGTTTAATTAGAGGAAGTAAACTGGCATATGCGTGGAGGGAGAGTGGAAAACCATTTAGGGAAAAAAAAACCCCAGTTCACCCGACCGAGACTTCGAACCTCGATCTCCCCGTCCTCAGCAGTAGAGCTCAACACGACAAGCGCGTTAGCCAACTACGCCACCGAGGCGGGTAACGTCGAAAAAAGTGCCTACAACATTTGTATGTGAAATATTCTTTAAAGCGGTGAGCATATGGATGAAGACGTCGGTTTCATCTAGTCTTGCTTGGCAGTAATGGGGAGGTGAGATTTGAGTTCTGGTTGGAGGTACTGATGTGTGTTAAAAAAAATCCCTCCATGCAAATGCAGGAACGATTCCTTAAACCATTATATCATCCTCTTCTCCAACCCATACGAGTAAAATATGTGGATAATCCGTATGAGTATTAACAAGTGGTACACACATACGTTTAACATCAAAATATAAAAAAAAATCATATACCAAATGTCATGAAGTTAATAAAAACACTATATCTAAAGATTTTGCAAAAAGGATTCATTGCTTGCACGTGTCTAAAGTCAAGATTATATTTCAAGGTTTATTTTGAAGGTACCTTTATTGTCACATTAATTTTAAAATTTTAAACAATATAGAGCAGTCCTTCCCAAACGTATTTTATGTAACTTAAGAAAAACTCGATTATCTAATTTGCATATTAGTAACCTTTTATTTTTCACTTTCCCAAATTCGTATGATTTTATATTTTAGATAATTACAAAAAAAAATTCAAGTTTCAAAAACTTCTCGCTATCCACAGTTGTAAAACTACTGGTAGCTAGGCATTCTGAAGCAACTTCTCGAATTTTGAAGCCATATTTAAAAACAGGGAATCAAATCTATTGTTAAAATATGAAACAAGAATATTCGATTTTTATCCCAGATATTTTGTGAATCTTTGACCCTTACACAATAACGTCTCAGTTTCCCCACGTACTATTTTACAGACAAGAAGTTAGAGAAAGCGAGGTTAAGGTTACACTACATTTAACTGAATTAATGTAACTCAACACTTTTGTTACCTACTCTTCAAGAGTGAGTGAGAGAGAAACGATGGAGGGAA
>CABFOV010003898.1:23786-47119 GCA_902141375.1 Timema poppense | reverse complement strand
TTTTTTTTTTTGTGTTTGTAGGACACACACGGGGGAGCTCAACCCAAAGCGAAAATATCCATATATATGTTTGGATATTTTTTTTATTATTATTTACTCTAAACTTAACTAGAGATTTTAGAAGCTTTCTCACGCCTAGTCAAAAACACCCCTCAACAGAGGAATGTAGATACAATAGAAGTTGATATATACCTGGCATCTAAAAACAAGCAAATGTAAAACATTTAGGAAATTTAAAAAAACTAAAATAAAATATTTCAACTTAATAATAGGTGATATTTTTTTAGTATGGTACCCGTAGGCCTTCTTGTATCGAGTTTGTTAGTATTGGCTTTTCCTTGTCATTGTTGTGATGTTAAATAAGCTTTTTTAGCTTTTTATATACAAACTTTTTAGTTCTATTCTTTTGGGTAATCTTTTTTAGAGAAGCCCTTTTGAGGTTATGTGGCTAGATCTGGAGGAGAAAGGGGGGTGGGCTAAGCTTTTGTTGTAGTATCTTATTGTAAACGAATTATTGCGAGTAATAGATAAGTGGTTGTGACGTGTATTGAGAAAGGAGAAGGCAATTATTAAACAAGTATATCTAGAAACACCAGAGGGAAGAAGGCCACTGGCGGAACCGAAACTAAGATGGGGGGGATGGAGTAAGGAGTGATCTTAACATACTAGATGTAGATAAGACTGCTGCTTTTTTTTTACCACCACTGGTTTTAGCGATGAGAAAGGTTATATTTGTAGGAAATGTACACGTATTTGTGTAAAGGAAAAGTGAAAATCCCGTTTGGAAAAACCACCCTCAGGCACCCGACTGAGATTCAAGCCTCGATCTCCCCGTCATCGGCAGTCTAGTCTATTAAGACCGTAGGGCCACCGAAGTTGGTGAAATTACCACCAGGAAAGTGTGCAAGAGGCTAAAGAGTGAAGCCATTAACAAACTGCGGTTCAAATGGCCAACTAGGTAAAGGTAAAGGTAAATAAGACACAACGCTGAAAGAATGAACCTCCACAAATACACTAAACACTGCTAAAAACAGTTCAATCACTACACTGTAATAAAACAAACCAGGTGAAAACATGTATTACGGTTTATGTTGGTAAAACAATGAACAGCCGCTGCTTTTGTTATAATCGTACAGTGTTGCCGACTGTGGTACAGATAACAACTAATAATCCATTCAATTATAAGTAGAACCTTTTGTTTGTATAAAATATAATATGGTATTACCAACTGAAAAACTGTGAGCCTTTCTGTCGCATTTTTAGACAGATTTACTAATATCACCAAATATTGGTCTAAAAGCGGATGTGAATCATAATAATTATGTTTTATATTTAAAAAAAAGTTTCCATAACATTTAATTTACATTTAATTGTACAGCCTACGATACTGAGTAAAATTCATTTTTTTATATTTTTTTTCAAATTTATTAAAAATCTGGGTGGAGTCCCGCCTCATAATAGTTTCACCGTAACGAAACCAAGGAAAGTAGGACGTATCCGGTTATATTTTAAGGTAAGCTAAGTGTTCCTTAAGAATGGTGATAAAAAAAATACACAAACATATATAAGCCCACGCTTACTTTAAAACATCGGGAATAAAATAACGTAGCCAGTGCTTTGGAATGAGATTAAACTCATTAGATGTGTAAACAGATTGTAAGACCGGGTGCAAAATACAGGATGGTCCATGGAAAAGTATCCCGCCTCCTATATCCAGCAGGCACCTCACTCTGAATTGGAGGAGGTCAATCCCCTTCCACCCATATTGTGACATGAAGAATGAGCAAGTGAACTGCTTGTCTAAAGCTGTATTGACTCATTCTTCATGTCACAATATGGGTGGAAGGGGATTGACCTCCTCCAATTCAGAGTGAGGCGCCTGCTGGATATAGGAGGCGAGATACTTTTTCGTGGGCCACCCTGTGTATGTAAACTCATAAATATGAATAAGGCCTTACTTTTAGTGTTTCATGTTGGTTCTTTGTGTATAGCCCGAACAGAAGGTAAGATGCGTTGTTAAAACAAAGTTGGTTCTTAAAATATATATCTTTGTTAGCCTCGTTCCAAGTCACTTAACCACAAGCCGAACAAGTCAATTAATTAATTAATTGGTGACCTGGCGGTCTAGGGTTAAGGTGTCAGACTTCTATGCTGGCGGCCGGGGTTCAATCCTCGGTCCCGGCAAAGATTTNGGCCGGGGTTCAATCCTCGGTCCCGGCAAAGATTTATCTGATTACCAAACCCTTCCTTCACCTCTGACAAGACATCTTGTGAATGTGAGGAATGCCAGGCCTCCACCGTGGTTCGGATTCCACGTTAAATTGTAGGTCCTTCATTTCATCTCAAAATCACCCTACCATTACACATTAGCGTAAGTGCGTATAACCCGAACGGGTAGTAAGACGCGGTGCTAATAATAATAAATAAATAATTAATAAATTAATTTTTATTTATTTGAAGTATTAAACGTGCACTTCCTGAACCAACTGATTATATCAGCACACTAAAATTTCTATGAGCGAGCGCTAAAAGGCCTATCAATTTTGCCGGAAAGATGCTTTCCCATACTTTCTAGGGTTCTTTTACGAACCACAATAAATATGGGACGGTCTAAGGAGTCATTCTAATAATAGACTGGACTGCCGATGGTGGAGATATCAGGGTTTTAATCTCGGTCGGGTGTAATGAGGGTGAATTTTTCTCAATGCGTTTACATTCTCCCTCCATGCTAATGCGGGTAAGATTCATATAAAATTAGCCTTCATCATTCCTAACACATCAATATAAATAGTACATATGCGTGTAACTCAAATGGTTCGTAAGATGGAGGGTTTAAAATTATATTGATGACCATATATTGTGAATACTACTTGCAGAACGGATCAATTGGTTGTTCTTCGGTTCTGTGAGATGTAAACAAATTTTTGATAGGAAGGTTAGAAGAAAATTATCCTTGTATCAAATAAACTTGAACTTATCTATCAAGACACTATATTTTTTATCTTGAGTATCAATTTTGTGCATATTTCAACCTTCTTCTTTTACAAGATTATAAGTAGACCTGCAAAGAACGATTCAGTTTTATATAGCGGCACTTTACAATTATTTGATTCTCTTCTGCTTTGGAACAAAGATAGAATTCACCCTTATGACGCTTCTGCACATATTTTTAACAAAGCAAGATTGTTCAATCCAACAAATTTTTCCCCTTTTGATAGGATGGGTATGCAAAAACCCTAACACTTGCGGCTGGGTATCAAGGCAGCCAGTGATTTCATACTTCTTCTATTTCTGGTAGCTACCCGGATACAAACACTCGACAGTAACCCCCTCCTCTTTCCCTCTGCTATCCAGGAATGTCAATCTTCTCATTCACACAGAGCCTCCCCCTTCTCCCCTCCCTCGTGGCATTGTTTTAGATGTAATTAGCGACAATGTTTGCACCGTGTGCCATGGCGCTCGTTTCCAAGATATTCCTTCAGAGGAAAGTTTCCAAGGTAGAGAATACTTGCCGCTACATCTGTTGAGCAGAGGATTGGTCTTATCGTCAGTGCCCATGGTTTTTACTGAGAATATTTACAAAATAAAAATCACCAGTGAAACAAAATGAAATATATGAATTAGGTATCAAAGATTGTCGTACAATGTCACAATATTAATCTTCTTAAAGCAAGGATCTACGTTTGTTTATTTATTTATCAAAGGATTTATTATTTATTTAAATATCTGTGAAACTCATATTAATAAAATAGAAAGGTAACGCCACTTGGAGGAATTTTATGTGTCATTATTACATACGTCACCCAATACACACCAGTTATATTTTAATATGAAGACAGCAACACAAATATATATATATATTTTTAAATAAGTAAAATAAGTACGTTAAATGAACATTGGTGTGGATTTTAAAGCTTTATTTATTATTTAGAGTCCTAAAATGTGACCTGATTTATAACAATTTAGTTTGGTTTGAATAAAATGTTGTGTATGTAACGCGCTGGTTGTGAAGTGAGTGACGTCACACGGTCAGCCATTCAGGTGGGTTTTTTTTTCAGTTGGCGCTACCTTTTAATCTCTTTATATTGTGTGGAACCATATTGCCATATAAGATATGAAAGAAAAAGTGAGTTACTATTTGCAAGGGAAAATACACTCAGGTAAAAGAGTTTTAAGAGGAGAATTTCAAAATGTTATCACTGAAGACGCAACGCCTAGCACACCACTAAGTTTATATAGTCGAGATTCTGGCATCAGTTTATGCCTTATTCCAGTGCTATTCAACCTTTTTTGCTCGCGTACCCAGATATACAATGTATCTTCAATTTTGTACCCACAAATATGTCGGTACAAAATGCAAGTTAATCTACATCTAAAATAAACTACATCCAAAATAATGTGTTAAATAGTAAGTTTTAAATTATTTATTAAATATTACGTACTCCCTAAGATGTATCCATGTACCCTGGATACCTTTGCCTTATTAGAGCTGAACTGTATGGGAGATTGGTTGACTCCCGAGGCCAGACTTCGAATATAGTTTATTTTTAAATTTGAAAAATGACATCTGGCCACGAGAAATTGAGCCCATGAACCATTCCGAAAGTATTTTCCAATTATAAAATGCTATTGTCTAAGCAATAATGTTTCTGGGAATAATTTCCTTCGAAGGGGCGTAGGAAACCTATTGTAGGCTCAATAACTTTATTGATGAGATACATTTACATTGTAAAAATACTTTTAGAGTATTGCAATAATAGGAGATTACTAATGTACTGTATATTACATGATTAGGAATAATTATGAGTAAGTATAGAAGATTGCGCCATATATTTAAAAGGATTTTGTAAAATTAACAATTAATCAAGGTTATGCCTGCTTCAGAGGTCGAATGGTCTAAGGCGTCATTATCGGGTTGGACTAGCTTGTCATTGACGGCGTGATAGGGGTTCTAACCCTGGTCGGATCTAATGAAGGTGTTTTTCCCCCAAAGCGGTTTTCCACTCTCCTCCACGCAAATGCGGGTAGATTACTTCTATTATTCCCCCTTCTTCATACCTATCACATCGAAAGTAATCATATATGGGTATAGTCTGAACAGGTAGTAAGACACAGCGAAGAAAAATATTAAAATTAATTTTAGGTAATATATTTTTCCTAAAATATATGACAAGTGTTTCAGAAGTTTTATCCAAAGCTATAGCCTATTAATGGGTTATAAAATAAGAGAATAAGAGCTCTAATGATTTAAAAAGAGTATTAGAAATTAGGTGAATTCCCCTTTCTTCACGCAACACCTCCCAAACTGTCACACCGCATCAAGAGCAAAGTCACCTCCCTCGCTGGTCATCGCATGCTCATACCAGTATATATACTACTGGATCTGCAAGGCCATGAATAACACCCCCTGTATGAAATACACAATCCAGACACTCCTGAGGAATTCCCTCCTCCTGGCTAGATCTCTGTAACTAGGGGTGTTGGCCGAACGGAATCTCAATTAGGAGCACAAAGGGAAAGGGGTGGAGGCGCGCGTTCTCGTTAAACTCGCGCGCGTTACAGATGAACGAGATGTCAAGGTTTACATGCACGTCGAGAACTTGGTACGGCCTCATTACAAGGTTCGCAAATTACGGTTCACACCGTGTAGTTTTTTGTGTATGCTTTGATGGCTTTACAATGATTTTAGGTGGAAATACAGTATGAAAGGACTTTTTTCCAATGTCTCTTCCGACAAAAATCTGTGTCCAGCTAGCTGCATAAGTTCCTGCAGCCTAAACGTCAAGCTCGTCAGGGTCGCGATTAAAGTACCAGATGAGGGTTCTTAAAAGAATGATAACCTAAACAGTTTACCACCCACCTTTAAAATTCATATTTATTTCCATTAATATAGCTAGTTAGTAGAAAAATAAACTATCTGAGGATTATAATGTTGAATAACTATGTTAACAAGCAAATAAAAAGCTAAGATAAAAAATATTCCAAATAAAATATGTTTGTATCTTAGAATTTAAATTCTTACTCTGAATTATAAATTCAAAGTTTAGTAAAATGTTTACTAGATTACTTTGACATAAAAAACATCACGTACAGAATCAATTGTTAAATAAGGTGCTTGTTTCTGACCTAGTAAAGCTTGGGTAGAGTCTCTTCCAGAGTGAGTTTTTTTCCCCCGAAAAAAAATATTTTTAATTTCCACAAAAATACAGATGCATTTTCTTATAACCAACCATTTTATTATTATTAGCACCACGTCTTACTACCCGTTCGGGTTATACGCACTTACGCTAATGTGTAATGGTAGGGTGAATGTGAGATTAAATGAAGGACCTACAGTTTAACGTGGAATCCGAAGCACGGTGGAGGCCTGGCATTCCACACATTCACAAGATTTCTTGTCAGAGGTGAAGGAAGGGTTTGGTAATCAGATAAATCTGTGCCGGGACCAAGGATTGAACCCCGGACGCCAGCAGAGAGGTCTGACACCTTACACCAGCTAATATAAAGTAGGCTAACAATAATTAAATCAGAGTTATATTAATAAGTAGCTTATTCTAAAAAAAATAATCTTCCAGATCATGAAGAATCAGTAAGTCTCTTCGGGGCAACGCGCTGTTTGTTGCATCTTCTTAAACCGTTTGGCAAAGGTCGATAAGAAAGTTTTCTGCAGCCGACATAAGGGTTCAAGGAAATTCGATGATTAATGTCCTTTATGTCCGTTCAACCGGAAATACAACAGGCAGTCAATCAAGCAACTTCTACTTCGTTTGCTTTCTTAGAACGTTCGAAAGCGTTCACAAAAAATGGGAAAGAAGGGAGGGAAAAATTGTAGCAAGGTAATAAAGAAAACTAATATCAAGTAGAAATCCTTCAAGGATTATACCCGAAATAATAATAATAATAATAATAATAATTATTATTATTATTATATGAGTGTAATGGGTGCAGCTGGCTTCAAAATTTATTTTATTTTAATACGAAGTTAGCATTTAAACTAAAGTGGGGATTTTATTTTGAATGTGTTATTGATGTCAATGTCATTAAATCATGGTCGTCAACCATGAAATTTATATTATACTGATCGGGTTATTTTATTTGTAGTTAATTATTTACACAATTCACAAGTAAACAAAAATTTCATTTATAAATTCTTTGTGAAATATGAGGAAATGTAGGTTTAAAAAAAATGCATGTCATTAAGTCAAGAGTATAGAAATAAAAAAATATTTTTAATTTCCCCAATGTGAGCATGTTAATGAAATCGGTTGCACTGTTTATAAGCTAGAGTACAGTAACACGTTAAAAATGTATTGCTCGGGAACATACTATTATTGTGGAGGGATTTATAACCGATTTTATTGGCTATTCTGATATTTGTGAATTTTCGCCAACTACAAACCCTTCCAAATTAATAATAATATGCAACCTTTCTCAGTTAGGAATGTATGACAAAACCAACTTTAAAAGGAAGGTCACAACATTTCAAGTGCATTATACTTTTGTTTGTTTTAATTACAAACTACATAAAATATATCAAATAGAATAAGTAATAATAGAGCACATACTTTTTTTTTTACTGGACTGGCTTTCTACCTTCAATTAAATAAGTAAATGATGAAAGCCCATACTCCATTAAGTTACTTAAAAATTAGATTGGGTCAATCAATCCTTTTACATAAATCCAACTGATATAAAACAAAGTGGATGGTTCCATGAGGATTATTGCTTAGTCCCTAAAAATTAAAAAACTCTCTGATAATATTTCAGAGAGGAGTGCGCGAGTGCTCGAAAATTCGAGTTAAAGTCAAGTTTTAGTTAGTCGTTGGTTGAACTCAACGATTTTTACAAAAATAAAAAAATTTCGGATACTTTGAATTTACAATTTTAGATAGATAATTCAGATTGTAATTAATTGCATTCAATTTAAAGATACTATTTTCATAGCAAATACATTCCTTCAATGTTTACTTTTGTCTGATTAAACAAAAATCTACTTGACAAATATATTAAATTTATGTAAAAAAAAAAATGTGATAAAATTTTGAGAAAAAAATTGTCCTCCTTAAAAAAATATTTGTACTCTATGATACATGCATGGATCAGCTACATAACCTCAAATTGAAACATTTCTCTATATTACCCTGACTTGAAATAAACTCGATGTTTTTATTCAAACTGTATTCGAACTCGACTCGTAGTGAAAACTGTCTATTCGCAAACCCCTAATTTCAGATAAAAGTGAAATGGTACTCACCCGAGTCGAAAGACACCTCGCTGACCATGATCCACTTGGCTGCAAAGTAGAGGTGTAGCCTTAGGAAGCGACCCACACGGTTGTGTAATTTGATGGTGACGTTGCGGGCCTGCTCTATCACCACATCGGGCATATATGAGAAAATGACCGGCTCCCCTGAGAACTGATGGCCACCGATACTGAAGTACACTTTGGCATGGGAGAACACCTGAAACAACAATAGTTAATGTATTTATTATTTATTCTATTTATTTAGCACCGCGTCTTACTACCCGTTCGGGTTACACGCTTAGGTACTAATTACGCTAATTGATTAGGAATTGGGAAGGTTGAATTTAGAGGAAGTGAACCAGCATCTGCGTGGAGGGAGAGTGGAAAACCATTTAGGAAAATCTTCCCCAGTTCATCCGACCGAGATTCGAACCTCGATCTCCCCGTCCTCAACAGTCGAGCTCAACACGACTAGTGAATAGTTAATGTAAACTATGTACACTCCCTTTATAGTGAAAGTTACTGGTTCCGATTATGTTAATGTTCCATATGATACGCTGTATTATAGTGGTAAGTAAGTTAAAAAGGTAAACTGGTTATCTTTCAAGAGAATGCATAGAAAAACAAATCGAAATTAAATAATAATTGATTGCCGCTTTTACAAAAGTAAATGTTGAAATGTGAAAATAATTTTAGCAACACTAGCTTGTGTCCGCGTGGCTTAACGCGCGACTCTCGTGTTTGACTAGACTACCTAAGACAGGAAGATCGGGGTTTGATCTCAGTCACGTGCCCTGAGGGTGGTTTTTAATAAATGGTTTTCCACTCTCCTTCCACGCACACGCGGGTGCACTCCCTTTCAATTAAGCCCTAACCCCTAAGCCAATAGTGTAATTAGTACATAGGCGTAGCCGAACGGTTAGTAAGACGCTGCGCTAAAAGAAAACACACGCTAATATTAAACATGTAAAAGCAAATTTGCGTTTGGTTATATGAGGTATTTATCGTGCACTTTCAAACAGAATGATAGTATCAGCACATGTTAATTTCTATGTACGAGCGCGAAAGGGTCTACCGATTTTTCCGGGATCTGTATTTTCACATGCCTTACCGGGGTTATTTTACGTATCACAATCGACATGGGACCAACGGATTTACCTACATTCCGAAGGAAGTTGTGTTACGAATTTTTATCGTTCAAGACAAAATCCGTCAAATCCAGCTGGGTTGAAGCCCACAAACATTGGGTCCTGCACTTTACCCCAAGATCAATGAAGTTGACTTTAAAAGCAAATGATGGGAGTACTGATGGTCGCTGATACATGCATTTATTAAAACATGACACAGAAAAAAACTCGTAAAAGCAATGTTTAATATCAATTATGTACAATCAAATTACAGAACTAATGGCCACTTGTTGAAGTAGGCTACATTTCAGCATTAGTGAACACTTTTTATAAATTTGTAAGTAATTTTGAAATATAATATAGGAATTGAACACGTTAATGTTTTGTAAATGAAATGTTGGTTGTTGAATATTAACCAGCAATTGTATTTACGTTTATAATAACGGGTTTGTATTAATATTAGTTTAGAAAATAAAGAACTGCCAGACATCAGACCTGGCATTTTTATTTATTATTATTATTATTATTATTATTATTAGCACCGCGTCTTACTACCCGTTCGGGTTATACGCACTTACGCTAATGTGTAATGGTAGGGTGATTGTGAGATGAAATGGAGGACCTACAGTTTAACGTGGAATCCGAACCACGGTGGAGGCCTGGCATTCCCCACATTCACAAGATGTCTTGTCAGAGGTGAAGGAAGGGTTTGGTAATCAGATAAATCTTTGCCGGGGCCGAGAATTGAACCCCGGCCGCCAGCATAGAAGTCTGACACCTTACCTCTAGACCGCCAGGTCACCTGGCATTTTTATGAAGTAACGCACTTGAATATTAAGTGCAAACTTTCCGTGGCCAGCTACGTAGTCTAGTGGTCAAAGTTCCTGGCTTGAAACGGGGTAGACTTAACCTTGTGAGGACTTAATAAAAAGCTATTTGAACGGAAAAAGATCGGCTCCCGTCTAGAAAACTGAGATTAACAACCTGAGGTTTCATTGTGCCGACCACTTGGCACCTTCTATCCGCATAAGTATTATCTTCGCCAACAGACGGTGCTCTCGTTCAGTATGGCTCGACTGTGGGCTGACGCAGTGGCGTTTTTTTTTTTAGCAATAGTTTGACTGAATAGATTCTTGTTTACAATACACAATTATAGATTCACCACTATAAGAAAATTTTAAGTTTTCACCTTAAAAGCCCATCTCATTGCTGACTAATCGGGTTTGATGATATAATTTGTTTGAACCATAAATTGTATCAAAATTCAGTTTATTGCGGTATTCACCTTGATAGGATCAAAATTAGAATTAGTGAAATATTTGTATGATTTTAAAATGATTATTTTTCAATTACGTTGATTTTATTTAAATATAGTAAAAAGATTCCTCTTTTCTCAATTGCTTAAATAAGTCTGCAGACAGTAGACACCCACTTTGTTGTCCACGTGGTCAAAAATGCTAATCTCGCAGGAGACTAGATTGCCGATGAAGGGGAAGATCAAGGTTCGAATCTCAGTTGGACGTACTGAAGGTGTTTTTTACACTTTCCTTCCATGCAAATACGGGTACACTCCCTCTTTTAAAAAGCCCTTCCTATTTCCTAAAACCAATAGCGTAATTAGTACATAAGCGTATAGACCGAACGGGTAGTAAGACGCGACGCTAAAAAAGAACCCTCCAGATACTCACATCACGATGTTAGACTCGATTTAATCCACTCGAGTAGCTCATTCGTTTTCTGTGAGTTAAAACGGGTTTCTAGGTAATTTTATTCAAATGGTTAAAAAATATATGTATGAAAACAAAAACGTTTAAATATAACATTCATTTCTTTTTTGAAAAGTATTTTTCATTCTATAGACACACATACAGTAAAGTAAACCCATATTATCTTTGTTTTATTATTATTATTATTATTATTATTATTATTATCACCATTTCTTACTACCCGTTCGGGTTATACGCACTTACGCTAATGTGTAATGATAGGGTGATCGTAAGATGAAATGGAGGACCTACAGTTTAACGTGGAGTCCGAACCACGGTGGAGGCCTGGCATTTCTCACATTCACAAGATGTCTTGTCAGAAGTGAAGGAAGGGTTCGGTAATCAGATAAATCTGTGCCGGGACCGGGGATTGAATCCCGGACCCCAGCTCAGAAGCCCGACACCTTACCCCTAAGCCACCAGGTCACCTATCTTTCCTTTCGTTTTATCGGGCACTACAGATTAGTAATTTAAATTAAATGGGTCCAATTGTTTATAATAGTTATGAAGTACTATTAAAACCATTTCCAGGGTATTCAGGTGGTGCAAGGACAGCGTAATAAAAAAAAAAGATCATAGAAAAACACAGTGGTGTAACATGTCCCGACTGTTTCAACCGTTTCACAAATTACACCAGTTACATTAATTTTAATGTGCACACATATATATTTCTATCTTTTTTTTTTTAGAGCGCGTTCATAAACCAGGTCATTATTGAGGCCACACTAGACGCGTTTCGCGGTAGGGGCTCTGTAATAAATTAAATCTCTAGTTTATTGGAGAGGTATTAGTTGTCCCAAAAGGGCGTGTCGTTTTATCTGTTCCCTGTCCTCTTCATCTAATATGCACCAAACAATACACACCAACCCCGACCCCCCCCCCTTCCCCCTCTTAAACCCCTCAATCTCTCTTCCTGCACCATATAAACAACATGCATGTGATGTGTATTATCTTGTTCATAAAAAAATATTATTTAAATATCACATTTGCCGTTAGAGTATATTATACTGTCCATGTATGGTTGTGTGTGAAGAAGTATATGGTTACAATATATTGTTTTTAAATATGTGTGTTATATATTTAATTTATTTTTATTATATTTTATAACCGACATTTAAGGAAATTGTAATTTCTTGAATTTGAATAGATTTGGCGCGACAAAAGTTAAATTAATAAAACCTGCTTCAGTGGTGACATGTCTTAAGGTGTCACTAATACAATAGACTAAGAATACCATATAAGGGGGTGTAGGTGTTCGATCCCGGCCGGATGTACTGAAGGTGTTTTATCCTATATAGTTTTACACTCTACCTCCACGCAGATGCGGATAATATGGCGTTAGTAAAAATATTACAATTGTATTTACAGTATATTCTTAGGCAGTTTAGTCACTAATGTGAATAGAAATGATACAGTAATTCATTAAGAAATTTTATTGGAGGTTATTTTTTAATAAATTTCTAGTTAATAAATCAAATAAAATCTATTTTAAAAATTCCAAATTTTAGTAACTTTTAATCAATGTTGGTGGTCAAAAGTGGGCTTCCTACAGAATAATGATAATATTTAGCGCCACGTCTTATTATCCTTTCGGGTTATACACTTGAGTACTAATTACACAAATGGGTTAGGAGTTGGGAAGGTTGAATATACAGGAAGTGAAGCCACATTTGCTTTAAGGGAGAATATAAAACCATTTAAGAAAAATCACCCCCAGTTCACCCTAGCAAAATTCAAACCTCAATTTCCCCGTTCTCGGCGGTCTAGCTCAATATGAAACTAGCGCGTTAGCTAACTAACTACACCACCGAAGTAAAACTTCCTACAATAATCAGGGTTTATTATTTGTCATTATAAGATCTCAATGTTGATAATGTGATTAATAGTAGTTGGGGCTTCATATCTTGCTATAGGCCCTACTCAGTGTCGTGTTGTGGAACGTTGCCAGGGTAAGCAGAGCTTGCTAAAACTGTTCCTGTGATAATTATTCTCTTGCTAACTTGGTCCCCATTTGATCAATCACAAATCAGTTCTTCTCACATGGGAAATGTAATTCCGTTGATACCTAACAAACAAACGTCTTAGTGAACGATGATAATATATCACAGGTACAGTTTAAATTAACTCTGCTTAAGCTGGGGAAAAAAAAAATACGAATCAACACCACCCATACTTCACATGAAATTAAACAAAACCTAAAATGACATTAATATAAATGTTTTCCCTTAGCAATAAAATTTTGGCTTTGAAGGGAGATAAAATAAAAATAAAAGGGAAATGCTTTTGTGGTGGTGATAAGATGATATCTATACAAATGAAATCACACTATTTTATTGGTTGGGATTTTGATCAAATATGATATAAATCCATATACACCTGGATGTACACACATTTTTAAGTCCAATTTTGATGAGAGAGAACTTTATTGACACTTATAAAAGTTAATTAAACTATTTTCATTTTTTTCATAAACCTAGTCTTGTCACTTTTCATAGGTAATATCATTTAGGTACCTAAAAATAATAGCAATATCGTTATCAAAAACATTACTCTATTTTATAAAAGACTCTTCCTATACATATTGAGCTGTAACTTTAATGCCACTATATATTATTATTATTATTAGCACCGCGTCTTACTACCCGTTCGGGTTATACGCACTTACGCTAATGTGTAATGGTAGTTGTAATGGTAGGGTGATTGTGAGATAAAATGGAGGACCTACAGTTTAACGTGGAATCCGAACCACGGTGGAGGCCTGGCATGCCACTTTATAAAACTTATAATAATTAGTTTATTATATCACCCACCAAGACATGTCTGCACAAGTCTTACAAACTTACAAAATTCTAGCACGGACAGAGCACCCATTCCCTTTGTTACTAATTTATCGATGTGAAAGTGCGAGTTCCAATTTAATTGATACAGAGGAATCGAACCCGAGATCCTTGACTCGGAAAGAGGACTTGCTACAGACTGAGCCCAAGAGTGGAATATTTAACTGGTTTCCACGTAAAGACTCGTTACGAGTTGTTGCAGTATGCAGCAGGGAATATTCCCTTGTGATTAATTCAGCCAGAGAAACATGTGCACACAATAACGAACATATTGTGCACACGTTTAGTTGTTAGCATACGTAATAGGTTAATTTGCAAACGAAGCTCACCGCCCTATTGCCGTGTTGGCTATACACTCAACAGCACAATGCAAAGAGTATTAAAAGTCAAATTTTAATTAAAGTAACTGAATACGATTAGTAATATAGTTAATGTCACCTAACAAATTTAAAAAAGTGCAAAAGAGAAAATGAATTAAATTATATAATGTATGTATTTTATATGTATTTATCTGTTTTGTAATTTTCGTTTGCTTGGTTGGTATTTTTAATTAGGTTAATAATGTATGCAGGTTTATTAAAAAATCACATTAATATCATGACATTAATACTATATATTATTTTAGTGCACTTTCTTAAACGACTAAATATATCAGCCCACGAGAATTTCTATGAGAGCGAAAGAGCCTACCGACTTTGCCTAAAAATATGGTTTCATGTATTTCCAGAGTTCTTTCACATGCCACAATCGACGTGGGACCGACGGCTTTATTTCCCCTCTGCAGGAAGCTGTGTTGCGGATTTTTATCGTTCAAGAAAAATCCGTCGACCCCGGCTGGTTTTGAACCCGCAAACATCTGGTCCTGAGGCGGACAATTTACCCCAAGACTACCAAGGTCGGCATGAGTGAATATTAGTTTAAAAATTGTTATTACTTGTAATTTGATTTGTTTACATACACGAAAAATAATATTACCTTTTTTTTTTATAACAATAATAACTTCACTCATTCAAGCTAACACTAAGATTTGATTATAATTACAAGATTCACATTACAACTTAACACTTAATTTAAATAGCTACCATATCATTGCAATTATATGTCAATAAATATTTTTAATATCCTCTATGCATAATTTACGTTAATCGGTGAATTTATGGGCGTTATTATGATAGAGCTCTTGAGGTGATAAAAACGATTGTTTAGGTCTCTATCAAAAAGTATTTATAGTCTTGCATAAATTATGAACAGACCTTGTGATTTGGACAAGCTAGAAATTGGATTGACTCATTTTTTCCCCCCTGGGTGCGTCTACCAAACTAAGTGTTATCCAATTATATTATTATTTCACATAGTGACGATAGATCTGTGTTTTATATTCCTTGACATCAAACTTACTGACCGAGTTTCTTACATTATTTGACTAAAAGGAATTTAGAGTGTTAGAAAGCAAGATACTTAGGAAGTTATTTGGTATAAAGGGTGACCTGATGGTCTAGGGGTAAGGTGTCAGACTTCTGTGCTGGCGGCCAGGTTTCAATCCTCAGTCCTGGCACAGATTTATCTGAGTACCAAACCCTTCCTTCACCTCTGACAAGACATCTTGTGAATGTGAGGAATGCCAAGCCTCCACCGTGGTTCGGATTCCACGTTAAACTGTAGGTCCTCCATTTCATCTCACAATCACCCTACCATTACACATTAGCGTAAGTGCGTACAACCCGAACGAGTAGTAAGTCGCGGTGCTAATAATAATTATAATATTTGGTATAAAAAGGGCTCAAGATACTGTGAAGTGAAAGGAGTTACATAATGATGAGTTGCATACCCTGTAGTCATCACAAGACATTGACCCCCTAAATGTTCAGACTAGTAAGTTAATAACAACTCAAGTTGTATTCAATGATTTAAATAATTCATTCAATCACCTACCTGGAGACTTAATCACAAGTTACCATGAATATAAATAACACCTCCCTCTCCAACCACGGGAAAAAATCGAGTTTTCGGATGTGGTCTTGGTGTCGCATATAGATGAAGTCAACAAAAGTAGGTCTGTTAGAAAGTGTGATAGTATTTACCTGCACATCTTTGCTGAAGAGGTTGTTGGTGTGCAAGTGCATAGCCGAGAAGTTCCGAACTTTGTCGAACTCGAACACGATCTCAACTGGTCGACCCACCATACCCACGGTGTCGTTCTTCCAGCCGACCCACTCGTAGCCTGTAAAACAGCAGACACGTGGTCCGTCATCAACCAGAATATTCACTGTAGGGTACGGGGAAGGAGAATTAATGTTTTATTCTTAGGCATCTTGCCAGAAAGTTGTCAAAAAATAAATGCGAACACGGCTATCAATTCCCAAACTTGTTTCGTACCACGTTCTTCTACCCATACTTGTTATAAATAGACATGTAAAAAAAAAATTGCGCCAAACTGCTCTATTAAATTAAACATTAAGAAAGGGATATAAAGGCAAGGCATACACACTTACCAAAAAATTGTGGGCCTCAAAGTTCACATTTTAAACATAACAAAACACATAATTATGCAATTTTTGGGGTACTTCAGCCCCTTCTACAGCAGAAGATATCAGAAGACAGCAGTCTTTGTTTTACTCTCTTCTGATGAAGAAGGGGGACTGAATTACCCCAAAAATTGCATAATTATGTGTTTTGTTATGTTTAAAATGTGAACTTTAAGGCCTACAATTATTTGGTAAGTGTGTATGCCTTGACTTTATATGCTCCTTTTAATGTTTAATTTGCTTATAGTAAGATTCTGGTAGGAAAGATTCTAATAAAGTATTTATTTTTAGTACTGCTTCTTACTACCCGTAAGGTTAGTATATAGGTTACTAATTATGCTAATGACTTAGGGATGAAAAGGTTTAATTTAAAGGACGTGTATCAGCATTTTCGTAGAGAGATATATAACGGTAAAAGACAAAAACACCCCCAGTACAACTGACTGAGATTAGAATCCCGATCTTGTCAGTACAGTCTATTGCGAGAGTGACGTCTTAGACCATGCAACCATTGAAGCGGGTACTTCATAGAAATTAAAAACATAATATGTTTTTTGCGTAAACAACGATAAAATTTTAGTATACTATTAATATTAACTTATTTTACTAACGAAAGTATCTAGCGTTTGGTCCGTGGCTATGCTTTTGTTTGCTTCAAACAGACAAAAAAAAAACTTCATTTTTTTCTTCCTACCTAAATTTTAGTTGATTTCAAAAGAATCTATATCGAATTTTAAAATTCCGGCTTCGAGGTGCACATTTCAGTACACAGGGAGTAATAATTTTAAAATTTCAGACTTCTGTGTGTGGTAGATATCGTGCAATGCTCATGACTGACACACAAACTAACTCTTCATTTCATTAATAATTAATCTAATTAATAATATAATGAGATAGACCCTGATAATCTCTATTAAAAGTAACTGCTATCACCAACAATCAGGTCAAGACGATAACAAAGCTTTTTCCCCTGTGCCCAATGTTGTGGGTGATAATTTTTAAATAATTAGCGTTAACCGCACATAAAGATGAGTTATTTATTAGGGACAGTCTTGTTCTTGTGTTTTACTTGACAAATATTTATTTGTTTTAGAAACATTGATATAAATAGACTCTGAAGAGTATATGGGTAAGGTGTTTATCAAAATTTAGCCTACAGTCCATCCAGCGTAGGAGTGGTGGTCACTGACAGCTTGGAAAAGCTACCAGAATCGTGTATCCATTCGCAAAAAACAAATTATGATCTGCAAAACCATTTTGTTGAGCTTCTGTCATCTTCGGCAGTCATAAACATTTATAGAAACACCATATGTTTATAATTTGTTTTGTTTTTCTTTTAAGCGTTTTTACATTATTGAAATACAAAAGTATGAAAATAACCGTTTGTATGTTTCTTTTTTTGTGGAAGCGGAGTCTCAGTTCACTTAATGCGTTAAAAACGATAGCTTCTAAAATAATAGATCTCTCACGTCCGTGAAGTTGGCTCCACGACTTTAAATATTATTATTATTACGTTGTTATTAGCTTGTGTCGGATTGTTCCGCTAAAATATTAGTTTGTTCCGTTTTTATAGGCCCACAAATTATATATTACATTGGGGTGACCCGCCTCGGTGGCGTAGTTGGCTAACGCGCTTGTCATGTTGAGCTCGACTGCTGAGGACGGGGAGATCGAGGTTCTAATCTCGGTCGGGTGAACTGGGGGTGATTTTTCCTAAATGGTTTTCCATTCTCCCTCCACGCAAATGCGGGTTCATTTCCTCTAATTAAACTTTCCCAATTCCTAATCCATTATAGTAATTAGTACTTAAAGCGTATAAACCGAAAGGGTACTAAGACGCGGTGCTAAATATAAAATAATACATTGGGGTGGTGGACAACTTCATGACAGCCCTTATATTTAAAATTATATTTTGTATTATCAATTATATATATATTTTATCAATTTTTAAAAATAGAACATTTTTATAGTTGTGATAATTTTTTGTTTTTTTACCTTACCTTCTACGATGAAAAGACTGTAGGTCATTATCTAAGTTTGAGTGATTAGGGACTAAATTATCAAGGTTTTAATCCAAGGGATGTTATTTAGCCGCTTGTTTAGAGAAAACGCTCCCTCGTTGGCATGGGTATAGGGCGGTAAAACTACAATGATTTGCCACATGTGGAGAAACAACCCTAGTACACCTGGGTTGTATTCGAACATTGACGTCACCAACAATTTAGTATATTGTTAGCTCGACGACTTAGACAGCACGTCCAAAGGTGGGTATGTGGGTTCTTAATAATTTACACTATAGTCTCTACTATCTACTACCAACACTCTTTACGAAATTGTAGAGTCAACTTAATTTACAAAAGACTTAAATTGATAATTACGAATCACAAAAATTACACACATAATTTAGTCCATTTTTGAACAATTTGTATTTAAAGCAATAACTGCATAGCCTTCCGAGGTTTTGTGTTATTGATTTTTAAAATACTCGTAAAACCATGTTTTATTACCATATGTTTCAATCCCCTTCTTAACTCCTAAAGAAGGTTGTTTGAAAAAAATAATTGTTTTACTTTTAACGAAAAGAATTTAATAACCAATTTGTTTTCGAAATTAATATAAGTTTTTATATAGAAATACCAGTTTTTATTGTTAAGAAAAACAACGAAAGTTATCTTCATTTTGACAAGAGAAGAAAAAAAAGATATAGGGAAAGGGAACTGGAGAATATCAGATAAAGAAACGTATATTTCTTTATCTCGCATTTTTCTTTGAAGTGTTTTAAAAAAAACGAGGAAAATAAAAGGGAAAGGTAAAAATAAAAGAAGTTGTGACCTTAGAACGGGAAACAATATATAGAAAGACGAAGTCGACAAACGAGACCAACATATTGGCAATGACGTTGATGGATGGATGAATGGTTGCTCGCTAGGATCAAGAATTTAAAGAACTTTTAGTTAAGGCTTCTCTTCAAACCAATTTCTCTACAGGGTTGTTTTTGAACCTAAATAAAATAATAAATTTAATTGAATAAGCATATTAAAAGGTCGAATAAAATAGTATGAATAGCTATCGTTAGACACGCATTGTTGGTCACGTGGACTTAACGTCAAACTATTCTTGGTACCCGCCTCGGTGGCGTAGTTGGCTAACGTGCTAGTCGTGTTGAGCTCGACTGCTGAGGACGGGGAGATCGAAGTTTGAATCTCAGTCGGGTGAACTGCGGGTGGTTTCCCTAAATGGTTTTCCACTCTCCCTCCACGCAAATGCGGGTTCACTTCCTCTAATTCAACCTTCCCAATTCCTAATCTATTAGCGTAATTAGTGCTTAAAGCGTATAACCTGAACGGGTAGTAAGACGCAGTGCTAAATAATAATAATAAAAATATTCTTGGCCGGTTTGCCGTACGAAGACAGGGTGGTAGGGGTTAATATAAGCTGAGTATACCGAGAGTGTATTTTAATAAATGGTTTCACACCCTCCCTTCCCGAAAATGTTGATACATTTAAATATATAATTAATAAGTATAAATTCATTATTTATATCCCAGTAGAATGGTCCAGATGCAGAGCAAATAAAATATAAAATCTACTTCAGGCAATTCAATAGCTGAAATAGTTTAACTATATATAGTTGGAAATTATAAAATATACGCCGTGATGATAAAAAGTGCTATGTTTTTATTTGTTTACTACCCCTTTTGAATAATTTAGGTTTGCATATCAAAGTTAAATTTATATATTTTGGTCTTTATATTTTGCGATATAAGTTTATTTTTGGTTTCTGTAAATTATATCACAGTCGTTATATTTATTTAGATTGGCAGGTACTCAGCATGAGAAGTAGTATATGGAACATTCTAGAAAACATAAGTCTCAAAAGAACTATAAAACCCTTGCAATATTTTGAAATCATTGCGAGAGTAACGCTTTAGCATCTACTTATTGGTGACCTGGCGGTCTAGGGGTAAGGTGTCAGACTTCTATGCTGGCGGCCGGGGTTCAATCCCCCGGTCCCGGCAAAGATTTATCTGATTACCAAACCCTTCCTTCACCTCTGACAAGACATCTTGTGAATGTGAGGAATGCCAGGCCTCCACCGTGGTTCGGACTACACGTTAAACTGTAGGTCCTCCATTTCATCTCACAATCACCCTACCATTACACATTAGCGTAAGTGCGTATAACCCGAACGGGTAGTAAGACGCGGTGCTAATAATAATAATAATAATAGTAATAATAATAATCTACTTATTGGTTATGTTGGCTGTTTATACGATTCGATATCTAGAAATAAATAGTTTATTATAAAAATATTAGAAAACTATTTTGCAATCAGACGAATTATTTTTAACAAGCATTTCATTGTGTGTATTTTAAAAGTTAAATATTTTAATATCCTATACCGAAGGGTAAAGTTTTGTCTTGTTTGTCGTCAGTAGGGAGGTTATTGGTTTGAATCTCGACGAATATACTAGGGGGATGGTTTTCTAGCTGGGATTTATTGCTGGTATTTTTCCATCCTCTCTCCATGGAATTTGAGGCGTACTTCCACTAAGCTACTTTGATTTTCCCAACACCTTGAATAAAACCATAAATCACCCTTGTTTTAAGTGAAGTAATTAAATATATGATCCTGTTAACTGCCCAAATATTAGAAGAACAGGATTTTACAGCCTTAAGATTGAATCTCTCCCGATCACCTTAAATGTGTCTTAAGACTTGTCCCCTATTTTATTTAAGCGTCGTATGATGAACGCTGGAACGCGTTTGAGTTTATAAGGGTAGGGGGAGGAGGAAAGTAGCTACCAGAGGGGTTTAATTAACAAATTAATGACGAGATTAACAACTTTGTACCGAAGAATTTAAACTGAAAGTTTATATGAGTCAACGAGATGTTACTCCAGTAGAGCACTCAATAAGTTTTGGAATGTAAAGATGTATAGTAGGGCTTCCGCAGGAAGAACCATATCCGATCTTTACAAAAGTTACAGTACCTAAACTTACTTTATGTATTCATACGTTAAGTCATTTGTTACTATAAGGTCGTTTCTGATATATAATATAACTACTACTTAACGTTAATAATATAGTAACATAGTACATATCAAATCAATGTTAACAGTAAAACCGATTTGTGTTTAATTCTATTTGAATCAAGGTACTTCCTAAAATAGTTCTACTATACGCGCAGATGTCCGTTGAAGACTTATCAGCGTGGTATTTCCTAACATAAATACTAAATTATGAACACTCATGAGTGTTAACTAGTAAGTTGGGTAAAGATTTACAGCGTGACTATGCGGTAAAAAAAATATTAAAATAATGTAAAAAAAAATCGTTTAATCCGAGTTTTATTATCATCAAACTGGTGAAATATTTACGGAATGGTTATAATTTAACATATACACCAAATTATCAAATCTGTATTTAACAGTTGAGATATAAATGAACGTCTCTGAGCAGTAACGTACTATGAGTCTATAAAACATGTAAAGAGTACTTTCCCTACGAAGGGGTTGTAATGAAATATATATATAAAATGCAACAACGTTCGGGTTATCTTAAATAAAGGGGCATGACAGAAAACGTACGCATCGGTCGTTTTTTTCTCTCTCACTTCACGGGAATGAGATAATTTTTTTTTCTTTCTTTTATATTTTGCTCATACATTCACCAGAGCATAATTTATAATATGATCCAACCTACAGTGGTGATCGCATGGTATAGTGCGTTACTCTCACACTAAATTGGATTGCCAGTGGCAGGTAGATCAAGCTTCAAATGCCGGTCGGGGGTAATTAAGGTAATTGTTTCTAATTTTTTTTTTCTCTCTCTCCCCGTAAGTGCGAATACGTTTAAAGCACAACCAACTTTGTTGAGCTCAGCCAACGAGCCAAATCCAGTATTATGTTACTGTTTAAGAGAGAAACGACTTTATCTTTCTGTCTTTTTAAATACCCACCCCATCACCCTCCAAAGAGACTCAATGGATGAAAATATATTTTAAAACATGTTAATCGAGAGGAGTAGTTAAAAAAAAAGGAACAAAATAAATAGTACATAGATTAATGAGTAAAAACAAGGCAAGAAACCTAACCGAGGGTAAAAAGGGGGGGGGGGAAACCCTCCCTTCTGAGAGCTAGCGTTGGGATTCAACTCTTTATTTCTCAATAAAGAATGCATTCTTTTTTTTAAGTACCACGTCTTATTACCCGTTAGGGTTATGCGCTTATGGTTTTAGGTATTGAGAAGGTTATAGTCAAACTAGGTGTATCCGAATTTTCGTAAAGAGAAAAAACCACCTTGAGTACACTCGACAGAGATTCGAACCTTGATCTCCCCATTATCAGCAATCTATAGTCTAATGCAAGAACAGCTCGCAAGAGGATGCGGCCACAGAAGAGGGTAAGAATACATTCTTTATCTTTATTTACGTGAGAGAAGAAAAAAAAACGTCTAGGAAATACCACCCTCATTACCCCCAGAATGAATATGAATGATGACCTCATCACCGGCAAACCAAATGGACATGGTGTCAAGCCAGAGTGCCAGATATAATTACGATCAAGTGCTTACATAGTGACTATACGAATGCGACTAAAATGATTCAAAAGAAAATCAACGTTCCTAGTGGGTATTTTTGGAAGTGATACTAGCAGTGCCGTTCGCCTGACCACGATACTAATACAGATAACAACTGTCAAAGAATTGAATAACCAAAAGGAATACAAAGAGTTTATTTATTATTTTAGCCACTTACATTACTATTTAAAATTTCCACCTTTCTATAACTATTACGTTAAAAAATAAGCATAGATCTATAACCTAAATAA
>CABFOV010003898.1:11693-23635 GCA_902141375.1 Timema poppense | reverse complement strand
CCCCTAAATATGCTGCCACTATGACCTCCATGTTGGAGAAAACCGCCTTAGCCACGCTTGATTGCCAACCAATGAAAAAGTGTAATACTTCATACACAATAAAAGACATAATACATTTAAATATTTCTTTTGTTTTTAAATCTCTTGATGATCTATTTCATTTGTGCGACTCATTATATATATATATAAATCATTTCCCTTTTTAATACATTAATTATGCTACTTAGAACATCATAACCTAAAAAAACTTCTAAATTGTTAACAAATATGGTTTATTCTAAACCTATGTAGATGTAAATTAAGGATTCCCCTTAGTGACGTTAAACAGCTTATTCTATATTTGTGTTAATGGAAGCCAGGGATTCCCCAAGTAAAGTAGCGTAATTAATTCTTCATCTCTATTGATGGAAGCGAAGAATTATCTATATGGACAGCCACGTGGAGTATACGGCATCCATGTTGTTAAGAGCTAAGAATTCCCCATAGGGACAATAGCCAGCTTATTCTACATCTATGTTGAAGGGCGTTAGGGATTCCCCACCAGGACGGTAGCTTGGTCCCTGGGCGACTTTACGACTCTCCGTCGCACTATTTCCTCATTCAACACGTGGAGATCAATAAACCTAACTTTGTGTCGACTAAAGAAAGATAAACTTCCCATGTCGTTAATGGCAGAGTTTCTCGCTTTGTGGAACACAGCTCAACTCGGATATTTCAACGAGTTTTTTTATATATAAGAAAATATAAGGTTGAGACGGGTGGATATATATAACGGTTCGTTTATCCGTACTGAACTTTAAAAAATTGTTACAAAAAAGTTTATTATTTTTATTTTTTAGCACCGCGTCTTACTACCCGTTCGGGTTATACGCACTTACGCTAATGTATAATAGTAGGGTGATTGTGAAATGAAATGAAGGACCTACAGTTTAACGTGGAATCCGAACCACGGCGGAGGCCTGGCATTCCTCACATTCACAAGATGTCTAGTCAGAGGTGAAGGAAGGGTTTGGTAATCAGATAAATCTTTGCCACGAAAAAGTTAATTTGCATTTAAACTAGGGGTGGGTAGATACCGATACTCGATTCAATGATACCCTTGGTATCTACTTGTATCGCAATAATCGATACTACGCGCTAAAAATATCTCGATACTACTCTTTACTATTCAACATGATTAACTCCTCAAACGGGTTTGTTTTCTTGACACACATGTCAGCTTACAACCTGACAAATATATCTATAATATTTTATATGTAATTAAATATGCTAATGTGTCTATAAAAACCAACTTTCATGATCTATTATTACTTAAGTAATAACATTTCTTAGTGTAAGGCCTACTAATAATAATTCTAATGTTATTTTTGTGTGGTTGCATCTTGTTATAATTTGTTTAAATCGCCTCATTGACTATTTTACATATTTTGTGAGACGTGGAAGCAGATAAATTGAAACCCATTAAGCATTTTTCTTCTGACCTAATTTCTATGCTTAAGAAATGAGAATTTATTCAATTTCGTGTTGAATGGTAACGAATAGGGTATCGAATATCGTGGAGATGAAATGATAGTACCGAGGTATCGGAATAGAGAAAAGTAGGTATCGGCCCATCATTAGTTTAACCCAACTCCTAAGAGCTTTCTGATCCAAATGAGGTCAACCTACTGTTTCATAAAACACTTTCTCAATTTAAAACAAAGTATAGGACAAGACAACTATTTTAAAGTTCCGTGTAAGCAAAATTGTTTTATAAAATGCCGCGGTTGCACACAGCATTTATGGTTGAAGTGTGAGAGACTACGCGTCATTTGTTTTATCAGCAGCCAGATGAATCTCGGAGCCGTATCCTGGCACAGGACAAGAGATGTCGGGGGTTATGCACGTGTGTGCGATGAAGGGTGGAACGCAATAAATCACACGTGGTGTGTCCATATCACCCCTGGCGGGAACGGATCACTTTTGACGACCGGCAGTGAGGTCCGCAGCTGCGTCGTTTCATGGTAGGAGCATGCATACTGCAGATAGAAGAGCTCTTTCAGTATCAGCCAGAATGAAATACTGTTGGAAATGTTATTATATTTTACTATGAATGCGGAAAGAATTTACAATTGGTCATTAAATATCAGAAAAATACGCTTACCTAGAGCGAATGCAGTTCTATATATTTTTTTAGCACCGCGTCTTACTAACCGTTCGGGTTATACGCTTAAAATATTATTTAAAAGTTTGGCTGTTATAAAAACGGTGACGTATTCGTTTAGTTTTTATCTTATAAAGTCGGATTTACTAATGAAGGAGAGATTGGCTTTGATTTCCAATCAGGTGTACCGAGATTTTTTTATCCTATGCGGTTTTACACTCTCCCTCGACGTAAATGCGGGTAAATATCATCTAAATTCTACCGCCCACATCCTTACCCCATTAATGAAGCTATGTTGATAGTCTGGATGGATAGTAAGACGCATCTTAAACATTTGCTAGTAAGATCGTGACGTTTGATTAAAAGATAAAGAAAGTTGAGGGAAAAAGATCTGCAGAAATTAAATAATTTAGAAAACAATTTAATTCATAAAAGATAAGATAACTTCCTGTTATGAAGCCAGATTCAAATTAGGCCCTTAAAATTTAACTAGGGCGTTGTCTATCTAGTAGTTTTTGAAAGATAACTATTATTTTAATTTTACAAAGGATATTTCTGAAATATACATCATAAACTCTGGCAATTCACTTTTTAGCACGTTTATGTGATTTAGTATTTTAAAACTTGATAAATTAAAATTATACTAAAACTAATTTATGTGTTTATATTGCATAAAACCTTTTAATGTTCACGAAATATACTAAAATAAGAAGGTTAATGTAAATATGTTTCTGCACGCACATATGTGTCGAAACAAGTCGGATTGAACTATTCCAGCAAAGGAGTAATGGGACAAGGATAAACAGATAAGACTTAGAATATTACAAAATTATTTAATTCATTCAAATCTGTCTCAAATTTGTTAACCTATAAATTAAATTTTATACTTGTCAACTTCAATACCTATTTAAACTTTAAACAGTGTTTCATTAAATTTGCATATCTTAAAGTCGTTGTATATCAATACTCAATCATTTCATTATAAGCTATTTGCAGATGTTAACCTTTTAGCCCAAATTTTATAATTGGAATTCTTAACATATCTGAAATTGAACATTGTTTTGTAGAACCTATTTTGCTATCTATAAGTTTTACAACACTTTTTTTAACGTGTTTTCATGTATTTTAAACTTATCTTCACTGTATATATTGCTAAATTAGTAATTAATTAATTTATTATGTGTGTAATGTTCATAATTTTACAATATGCCATTACCATAAGTTAATCTAATTATTCTTTTTGATCTGAAATTTCAATTAATTACATCAATTAACTTAACAAATTTATTAATCAATTCTTTCTATATATTTTTGAGCAATATATCTAAGTTTTAAATTATAATTATAATAAATTCCAAATATTGGTCCATGCGTTGCCATGATAGTTAAAGATTTCCGTTTTATTACGTGTTCTTTTTGCGTTAGTGTTAAAGGAAAACTTAACGAATCAAAGTTTAACTCTTAAAAATATATCGTTCATATATTTCTTCTTTGATCAACCTATTACTGGTCATTCCAAACAACTTCTTTAAGCAGAAACTGATTTTTGACAATGACCCTATTTTCTTATAAATAATTTATTTATTGGTCAAGTTCAATAAATAATCTAAGACTACAATAAAAATAAGTGGGGCGTTTAGGGCCAAGGGGCTGAGTAATTGTCGCAAAAATATGTATATGAGTTGTTCAGCATTCACCATTAATGAGATGAATGGAAAAAAAAAACTCAATATTTTTCCGTCATCATCCTTTTTCGAGTTAACAGCGTTTTAGTATAAGAGCTTCCAAATACTGGAGATAAATTCAGATTTTCAAACACATCCACATACATATAAAAGAAGCACTGCCTCCAATACAAGTAGCTGTGTTCGCCGCTAGTGGCGCTGATGGCTCAAAGCAACTGAGACAGACGTTTCATACAAATAATTATACAAGTTTTAATTTTTAGTTATTAAAGAGTGTAACAAAATTTCAAGCTTGTACAATAATTTATTCTTTTTTACCCTCCTCGTTTTATATGTGATATAAAATAAAATAATATAAGAGAAACAAAAAAAAGATGGTACGAAACTCCGCACGGACTTTCTCGCTCTATTGTTTTAAAATGGAGATATTTACTCAAAACTCGAAATATATGTGAAACAAAATAATATACAGCCAACCCAAGCATAAATTGCACTCTACTTATGTAAAAAAAATTAAGTCCCGGTTTTAAATTTTATAATTTTGTAAAAAAAAAAAATTAATGTCCTCATTTGTATGTTTGGACCGATAAAAAAGATCAATGTTGGGTCCACAAGGGTCAACACTTCGTATTAAAATTTCAACTTCCGGTTGAAATTTTCGACATTTTATTAGGTGTTGCAAATCTTTATGCCATCGCATTGCTATTAAATTCCTCATTTATAAATTTTGACCAATAAAAAATTTAAATCTTGACTATTGAGTCTGAAATGGATATAGATCATTGTTGTACAAACATTTCTCCTAAGAGGTTTAAGAAAAAACAACATAAACTTTTAGAGACTTACTTTTATTTAATTACTCTATGGCATTGGAGAATTATTGCGTTAAATATTAAGTAGTATCTCTTTACAACTAAAGCTCACAAAATTGTATTAATATATTTGCCAATATCTCAGAAACTGTTGGATTTATAAAAGTATATTTCATATAAAAGTTTTTTTATTTTTAATAGTGCTACAATTTTTCAATGATAAGTTATTTAGTATCTCAAATAGTTGCAGAAATACGGAAGTTTCTGTTTATGTAAAGTACCCTGAAATTCATTTTCATGGTAAAATGAAAATAGCTAGTTTATTTATCATCTTAATTAACACCTAGATACGAATTTTAATCAAAATCGTTAAGAGTCGATTTTGAGAAAATCGATTTTTTTTTCTCTTTTCGCCCTTTCTTAAACTACTCTTAATTTTTAGTTTAAACAGACACACAGACAGACGTCATTTCTAAGATCACTTTTTAGGGTTTGGGGGGATCTTGAGACGTCGACATCCATCAACATTTCAGGTTAGATTTTCTTTTGCGGTCGCAATATTTTTACCTTTTGTGTTCGAAAAGTTAATATATATTTACGTATAGCTTGAAAGTTATTTGTTTTATAAAAATATGCTTCTTATAAAATATCTGTATTAAAAAGAGACCTACATATTTGTAACGAAAAGTAATTTCATATTTCAAATAATTTAGGAGATATTGTTAAAAAAATAATACGCCTCAGACCGGAGCCCTTAAAAGTTATTTTGCCGAAATATTGAAAGAAGCCATTTTGTTTGGATTATTTAGAAATATTTAGAAATGAAATTTAATCAAAATCATTTGAGCCAGTTTTGACAAAATAGAATTTTTCTCTTTTTGCCCTTCAGTAAACTACTCTTAATTTTAGGGTTAGATATCCAATTCCAAAAACCCTCAGGGAAACCTTATGAAAACCCTAGATACCAAGTTTTAGCCCGATCGGTAAAATAGTTTAGGCTCTAGTTGGAAGTACAGACAGACAGACGGAAAGTCAAAAACAACTTTTTTTGGATTCAGGGTGTCATGAAATGTCAAGATTCATCAAAATCTTGAAAATCACAATACTTTCTTTATCTGTAAGATAGCGAGAAAATAAAAATGAATCATACCAAAACGACCAATAATAGAATCCTAAAATAAAGTGCACAAAGTAAATTCATTGCTCAATTATAATTATTTATGAAGAACATACAGCTTGGATAATAAAATATGGGTAATTTGGTAACGCTTACATGGTAAAGGTAGATGATAGATTTTATAAGCCAAGTGTGCATCATTTTGCAACGAGTCGGTTCCTATTTCCATTGACATGCTTCAATATAAATGTAAATGCGGGACAAATCCAGATGTATGAAATGCTTTGTAGGAGTGCTCCCAGAAATGGAGCAATCTAAATCTGTTACAGATTCCGGTTTGTGATTCATATTCTTGTACAATAGACAAAAATAATAAACATTAGATTTGTTTTTATTCTTTTATATCCAGAGAATAAATCAATGGAAGTTAATTTTCACATCTAAAATTGAACGAAAGATAAATAGAGTGAGTTAACAAGATTTTACGAAGCGCTAAAACTTTTTTTTTTCAAGAAAACCTAACGGTACCAACTATAAAAATAAATGTTATGAAACAATTTTATATACTGTCTCATTTAATATCTATATTAGTCTATTATAGACTGTGACAACATTTTCAAAAACCAGTTATTCATGAACTATCCATTAGTATATTTTCACTCGTTACAGTGGCCGAATAGTCTTAAGAATGGTCTGCTGAGGACGGAGAGATCGTGGTTTGAGTCCCAGTAGGGACTAATCAGAATGTGTGTTTTTTCCTAAAATGATTTCCCCCCTTCCTTCCCCTCACATGCGTGTCTTTTACCAATAAAATACTTCCTTCCTCACCCCACACGCCATTAAAGTATATATGTGTATAACCTGAACAGATAGTAGGGCGCAGGGGGAAAATGTATGCTTTCCTTAGAAAAACCAACATTATTTTTATAATATCTCAAACAACTTTTTTTAAATATACATTTTCAAAATCTCTCGTCAGTAAACTACTTTAAAACAATTATTGTGTTATATAAAACTAGCTTTCTTATTTATTATGTAAAGCGCTTCTCAGATAGGCCTTTTCATTTTGAGTCAAAACGTTCTGATCTTTTTTTTTTCTTCGAAAAATTTGAATTCTCAAAAATCGGCTATATCTATAAACTACCCTGTATATAAAAGATAGAATCCAAATTTAAAAAGTGGCCAAGGGTATAGACATATAACATCTATGCAAAAAGTTTGAACAAAATCTACTAAACCGTTTCGGATGTAGCTCTAAGTACAGACAAACACGGATAACTGAAAGACGCATTTTTATGGATTAGAGGGCATGTAAAACGTCCAGATTAATAATTATTTATTGAGGATTGTTTTTAAATACTACAGTAGTTACTCAATATGAGAGCGTAAACACTAAATTCCTCTGCAATTTATTTTGTATTCCCATCGGTTCTATTTGTCGACCCCCATCTTACTGTTGTGTGCTTTGTTACCACAATCTTATCATTCTCCCCAGGTTGATTCTTATTGCCAATATTTGTTATTATTCACACTCGTAGGCCTCACTTCTCGGATTAAACCGTCAGTGGCCCCCTGAATTAGAAATAAATTCATGACAATACTAAATAAAATATATTATAAGTCGGTACTAATATAATTATTATTATTATTAGCACCGCGTCTTACTACCCGTTCGGGTTATACGCACTTACGCTAATGTGTAATGGTAGGGTGATTGTGAGATGAAATGGAGGACCTACAGTTTAACGTGGAATCCGAACCACGGTGGAGGCCTGGCATTCCCCACATTCACAAGATGTCTTGTCAGAGGTGAAGGAAGGGTTTGGTAATCAGATAAATATGTGCCGGGACCGAGGATTGAACCCCGGCCGCCAGCATAGAAGTCTGACACCTTACCCCTAGACCGCCAGGTCACCTACTAATATAATAATTGCACTTTAGTTTAGTCGGGCACTTTGAAAAACATTACGCTGTTTGTTATTATAACTGTGTATTTTTGAACCGGATATTTTGCATCGTTATATTTATACCAGTAAATCCGTGCGAAAGTTTCGCACATTCAACCCCTACCCCCTTTCCTTCCGCCCCCCCCAAAAATAATCTGCCTTTTGTTGGGTTTATGAAATTAAATACTCAGCAAAGTGTATATAGAAAATAGCAAAGAGAGCATATTAATTTTAGCTTGAATTTTAAACAAACAATGTGTTTTAACGTAAACTGATTATGCCATGTTAGAAGTTGATAAAACAAATCCTATCCACTGATACCTTATTCATCGCAGTAGGCTTTGTTTTAGTTGAGAAAAGGAGATGTTGACCACAGAAATAATATATAGAATTTATATGCAGGTATATAAAATATAACATATATAAAATACAAACTAAAAATATAAACAAATTTAAATAACATATCTAAAGATATTTTTTTTAGTATCAACAAAATAACACCTGTTGTAACATTTTCGAAATTTTGGCTAACACCTTACCTTTTCCATGCCCTTTGAGGTCCAAACGAAAGTTATCTTGTCCTTGCTGGCCATCCACCAACTGGCCAAGACCATTACTGAGGTAGCCATTTTCCTCTCGGCCGTCATACGTTCGGTCGGAGAGGTCTATATCTGCCCCTCTCTGAACACCTTGAGGCAGGGAGTAGCTCAACAAACCCTCTGAAAACAACAGTCATAAACCATCACACGATCAACTTAGATTACTCCGGAGGAGAGATATTGGTTTTTATATAAAATACCCGAAAATTTTGTTTGCTAAGCTGCTGACTATTGGTGTATAGCATCTCCCGATTAAGAAAATATTTATGACTTAACGGTTGCTGTTTTTTTTAATTTCCGTACTTGTTAAAGTTGATAATAAAGCAGCGTATTATAAATTAGCGTTTAAGTTTGAAAAGAGTTCCCAAAGTTTAAGCTACTTGTAATTATAATATATACTATATAAAACACACACAAATGTGTTTTGTGAAATGAAAAATTAAGTTAACGTATAGGAGGTGGCTCATCTAACTCACTCACACTTAAACTATTCAACGGGGAAAATATGAAACGTTGCTTAAAAGCCAAACAATCTCCAGGTTATCAAGTGAGAATCGATTCCTTGGAAATACCACACCATTTAGAGAAATCAATTACAGTCCTTTATCGTAAATGATCTGGCGTGCTAAGTGTATTGTATAAAAACTAACAAAGGTGGTTGAGCGGTCTATTCGTTAAGATCGTTTGATCTGACTTCTCGGTGATGAGGAGATTTAGGGTATAATCCCAGCCGGGTTTAGTAGGGGTGGTTTATTCTATGAGACAATGAGAGTATATTTTATTAATCTATACCTTTCTCATTCTTACCACATTAGTGTAACCAATATACGTAGCGCAGGTACAGCCCAGATGGATAGTAGGATGCAATGGTAACATGTATACAATTTTTGTAATTTTTTTTTTCTATCTTCACGTTTTAACCATTTTTAAGTTTATACGCATCTGTTTCATGAAACGGCAATATGCCTTAGCCCACAATGTTTCGAATTTACAGGGAGAAAGAAAAAAAACTCTTTTAGCTAAAGGGAATGGTGTCATCTGTCCGTTTGAACTATACGTGATCAATTTGTCCTGACCCTTGATGGTGGGATATATTTTCTTTATTTCAAAAATAAAATAGTTTATACATTTTTGAGGCATATGAGATTTTATCAAAAAGTGTAGAGAATATCCATAAGTATAAAATGTTAATATCTCAATTTCATCAAATTTGTGGGTTAAGACATTTTGCAATATCATGAATGGTATATTATAGTTATTCTAATAAGGTAGGTATGAAAAAGGAAGAATTTTAGAGGGTAATCTACCCACATTTGGTTGGAAGGAGATTGGGAAACCATTTTGGAAAAAACCACCCTCAGTAGACCCGACTGGGATTCAAACCCCAATATACCCATCATCAGCAGGCCAGTTGAACACGAGAGTGACGACCTAGCCCATTTGGTCATTCAAGCAGGTTTTTATTAATTATATATATAAAGAAAAGTCCTGACTCACTGACTGACTCGTCAACGCCCAGCCCAAACCCCTAGACCTAGAAAGTTGAGATTTTGCACAATGGTTCCCTTTGATAATAAATAGTCATAAACCCCTACGAATAACAACCTAAGTAATTTTACCCTCAGCTTACAATAGGTGGCACGCGAGCCATTTTTAAAAAAAGAGTGAAAACGCGATCAAAGTCGCGGGCAACAGCTTATATATAAAATTATGATAGAAAACACCATTCATATGTATTTATTCTACTACCCAATCAGGATTTACTAATAATAGAATAATGCGTGCATGATTAAAAACAAGATTTGGTAAACTAAACATCTCGAGACTAGATATTGTTATTTAGTCCAATAATTTATCATACTTGTTGATTTCATTGATTTTACTTTTGCCTTCCCAAGCACAGACTTTTTATCTTAAATCGGGATGAAATTAATTATTAATTTGATAAGAGACACATGAAAAAATAATGTTAATACATACATACACATTTTTTTATTTCCTTCACATATATTTGTGATAGTTTTTTTATTTATTTTTATTTAGCACCACGTCTCACTACCCGTTCGAGTTATATATTATGTACTAATTACGCTAATGGATTAGGAATTGGGAAGGTTGAATTTAGAGGAACTGAACCCGTATTCGCGTGGAGGGAGAGTGAAAAACCATTTAGGAAAAACCACCCCCAGTTCACCCGACCGAGATTCGAACCTCGATCTCCCCGTCCTCGGTGGTCTAGCTCAACACGACTGGCACGTTAGCTAACTTCGCCACCGAGGTGGGTAATAGCTATTATTAATAATCCTTTTAAACTACACGTCTCTACTATACAAGTTAGGTTTCTTTTAACCCTAATGAAAATCTTTTTAAGTGCTAATGTGATCGAGGACAATTATTTGTTATGACATGCTCACTTAGAGAAGGGAATAAGCGTTGACCGAGTTTCTATGAGACAATGACTCAGGGTCACGTCTGGTGTGGGGGTAGGGTGGAAGGGGGGCAAAGGGGGCAATTTCCCTTGCCCTCACATTCCAGGGTGCCACATTTCCCCCAAATACTATTAAATTAAAGCTATTATTCTATATCTCACATCAAATAGTGTATAGATAATTAACAGCAATAAGTATTCGCTTATTGATAGGATTACATTCCAGATTCCTGAAAACCCTAACTTTATGTAATTTAAGATTTACGTTACTCGAGTAATGTGCTGCAGTACAATAGAATACGCCACCATTGTGCTACCGCTGTCGGTTCACAACAAAACTATCAGTGCGATGGTACAGAGGGGAGTTTACTTATATAACTTAATTTGTTTGAATTTAATAAAGTACAATCATTTAATGGGTTGAACAGTATTCAATAAAATATAAAAAAAAGTTTTAAGTACTTAACATAAGTACTGGGTACGTATTAATATATTATAACGGCTTACTGTTAAAATTGAAAAACTGTCGTACAAAAGAGGGCCTCCAATTATTTTTGCCCCGGGCCTCACATGTTAATAAAGAGGCCCTGCAACGTCTGATAATACTAAACATTATTATTATTATTATTAGCACCGCGTCTTACTATCCATTCGGGTTGTACGCACTTACGCTAATGTGTAATGGTAGGGTGGTTGTGAGATGAAATGAAGGACCTACAGTTTAACGTGGAATCCGAACCACGGTGGAGACCTGGCATTCCTCACATTCACAAGATGGCTTGTAAGAGGTGAAGGAAGGGTTTGGTAATCAAATAAATCTTTGCCGGGACCGAGGATTGAACCCCGGACGCCAGCATAGAAGTCTGACACCTTACCCCTAGACCGCCAGGTCACCTTATACTAAACGCTATTAGAACAAACATGACATGTGATGTTTCTAGGACGATAGTCAAGTGACTTACCTAGCCAGCGACACCCAACCAGCTCCACTCTCAAACAGACGGTCCTCATATGCTCGCTGAAAGGCACAAACCGCACCTTGGAAGCTATCGCAGGAGGGTCCAATTTGTGCTCTACCATGGTGTAGGTGTTTGTATTGCCCGTGATGTGCTGCGAACATAAGGAGGAACATGGTACTAAACTTGTTTATTTGGGAAAACACCATTTTACCCGCTTAGGTGGCCACATAGTCTAAGGTATTACTCTCGCAAG
>CABFOV010003897.1:0-59389 GCA_902141375.1 Timema poppense | reverse complement strand
TAGAACGTTATTCAAAGTTTGTTTTTACTCTCCTGAAAAATCACAAAAACTGACATATCAGTTTCTGCCAAAGAACCACAGAGTTAGTTCGATCTTGGTTGGTGCATTTTTAAAATGTGATTGTGGGTTTGTGTGTTAAGTTGTGAATATATTAGCACTACTGGTACTAAAGTTGAGAATTTGGTGTTAAGTGTTATTATTGTAGGTTAAAATTTAGCAATAATTTGATTTATTAATAAAGGGAAATTTAAATTTTAAAAAATACAAACAAATAAATCTTAAATGGGTGTTTATGTCGTAATATTACTTTAGTTTTGTCAAGAATAATAATCTATATTTCTTTATAATAATTCAATTCTGTTAAAATAATGTTTCATTATTTTATTTTACTAGTTCTAATAGTTATCAAATTAAAATGTTATCCATAGTACGTAGAAGGATTGTGTAAGGTCTTTATTAGTTTAGGATGCTACAACACTGTGTTTTATTAAAATTTTAGATGGATCTAGCCCTTTAATAACCGTGAATGAGGCTAATTTATCAATTACTAGAATTTGATAGCTCGTTTCATTAGAATGGTGTGGACACTGAAAAAACTTATGACTACCCCATAAATATTGCTATCGTGAGGTTAAAGTTATCTCCCGGATATAGGTTATCAGACACTTTAATATCTTAGGCGTATTATGAAATTAATTTATCTGACGGATAGCTATCTGTAGGATAAATATATTTTCATGCAGTAAACGATAGGTTAGCACTGTTTTTACTGGTGCGCGCATGCATAAAAGCCCTGATAAAACCGCTACAACATATAAAGTGGTGTTAACGCTCAACATTTGTTAAATAATGGCAGATAAACAAGTGCGAGTAAACAGATGGCGTCACGTGAGCGCTGAAGCTAAGTTGTCTTGCACGTTAATAATCTTTGTATCTGCCAAAATATAGGCAATAGTTGGGTACAAGGCTAACATTTATTTTATTATACTCAAATTTTGATCATTTGTTCTTATATAAATATAGCTCTACAAATAGCTTGTCAGTTTTTTTTAAAGTGTGAATTAAAGGTTCTAGCTTTATATATATTTAGAGCCCAGACATATGCTTACCAAACACGTGAACCAAGATTTTAACCCAAAACAGACTCTGATTGGTGAAACATCATTAAAAACAACGCGTCACTATGGAAACAACCATTTTTACCTCCAGATAAAAGTTATCAGGTACCTAAACCTCCCGATAAAAATGTGATGGATAAATACATATTATCTAGCAGGTAAATGCTATCTGGCAGTCATAAGACGCACTTTTAACTTATCCACCAGATAGGAATATTTATCCAGGCTTCATAAGTCCGTCTCTTAGAGTAACGTGTTGAGAAGCATGAACAGTGCCCGAACTAGCTAATCGAGAACCAAGAAGGAGCTCCTGAAAAAATTTAAATAAATATAGAAACATTTACATGGAAAAAGTAGGAGGAAAATAATAAGCTAGGTTCTGAAAATAAGATTTCATTATCTAAGTAATGTTTGCCAAAATGATATATTAAGATTTAACTTAAACTAAAATTTAAATTACCACGTTCGCTGAAATTCCAGCGCATAACATAAAGTTCGTTTCATTAGAATGGTGTGGACACTGAAAAAACTAAATGGTCTGTTCACACATGATGCTTTGCAGCACCAGTTGCAAAGAGCTGATTGCAATCACATCTTCGCTTTTCCCGGAATTAAGATTTATTTGATTTTACATAATAGCCATCTTGGGAGAACTTATAGATATTGTCATCGATGATAAATAAAACTAACATAACACATTATTTTTTCACGTGTAACTCAATACTTAATTAAAGTTATTAAACTTCATTCCCGTTAGTTGTTTGTTTGTTACATGTATTTGTTGTGTCGATTCAATATAGTGTATGGCATGGTGAGAATACAATTTCCTTTACGTTCATTGGTTCTTGCAAGCCGATCATCGTTGTGTGGGACGTTCAGTACAAACCTGAAACTATTTAAACTCGCACCAAAATGACAGAACCGACAACGCTAAAACTTATGATTGGCTTCAAGATCATTGGTAAGAGAAAACATTTCTGATATGCTCTTGACTTTTGTTGAATGTGCGAATCCACCGTTATTTAAAATTGTGTCTGATCTCTCTTCATGCCTCTACCCTGGGCTCGAACTACAGAGGGACATACTCGGCCACAACACTCCCTTGCTATAAGGTTGTAGGTAAGCTACTATAAAGATCATTAAGAATTGGTACGGTGTAACACCCATAACGTTTCTCTATTTTATCTTAAAATATAGACATTTACTAAAAATGCCTTATGATTTGTGAAACGAAATAATATATATTATTGCAGAAACAATTCACCAAAGTACATAAATGAAATAATATGCATTGTTAGAGAAACATTGAGAAAATAAAAATTTCTCTGTCTACCAACGAGCATAACAACAATATAATTTTCACAAACCGGAATCCAAATATATATATGTATTTACTTAAAGTTCAGAAACTATGGGTTTTATAAAAATAAATTTCAAACAGTTGTGGGTATTTGGTCAAAATTGAGAATTTCTGCTTATGCAAAGTACCCTCAAATTCTTTTTCATCGGAAAAAGAGATCTGTCCTTTTATCTAATGTTAAATAGTGCTTAGATGGAAAATTTAATCAAAATCGTTAGATCAAATTTCTAGAAAATTGTATTTTTATCTTTTTGTCCTTGAATAAACCACACTTAATAATGTAAAAGTGAGATTATATTATAATTCCTCCAAAAAACTGTCAGGGAAACCTTATGAAAACCATAAATACCATTATTGCTATCCCAATCAATAAAATAGTTTGGGCTCAAGTCCGAGATACAGAGGGATAGCATCGTGAAAACCACATTTTCATTTTCAGGGAGTCATGAAAGAAGCATTTATCAAAACCACGAGATAAATCTTGTTGACGATCATAACCCTTCTCTCTCGGAGGGGTTGACAGAAAGTTAAAATAGTTTGCGATTTTTAACGATCTTTTTTGGACTATGGTTGTCCACACAGCCAATCGTGAAGTCACTTTGGAACGTTAACTTCGCCGAGTTTGGGAGCACCTGGGGTTGGTTCAACTAGGTAGACCTTAGAGCTAGCTCAGGTGCTCAAAATTACCAACTAATTTCCTAAGAGAGATGGGAAAGTTGTAACGGGGAAAAGATCGTGAAAGAAGTAACGCCTCAAGTGTAGGTAGCAAGGACACCTTTTGGGAATATTACAAGCAGTATATTTTGACTTTACAAAAAATACGAATGTGAATGTGATTATAGTTGTAAAATTTCCTGTAAATTTATCGATGTAGGAGTTTGCGGTCTACTAAGTAGGTTCCTCGACGCATGATGGTTCAAAATAATGTTTGATTTTTCAGATAAAACTTATCAATAAGTATCTCAATGGAAAGCAATTTATTTTCAATGCTGATAAAAATTATAATAGATTTTATGAGGAAGTATTTACGATTTTGTCGTAGCGCTTAATAAAAATATTATAAAATTGTTTTACTGGTCTCTGTTCCAACACAATACCACTCCATGATGCAACTTCAGGTTTATTTTCATAGGAAGGGCTTCATCGGACGGTAGAAAAGTTACTGGATACGTTAACGTATTCATAAGTCAAATCATGATAGCTGCATGTGTAAATTTTGAAAGAAATATCCGTTTCAACTTCAGGCGCAAAATAATTTTGTATTTCCTTAAAGTCCTTTGCACTGAAAACTACGCGTTATTCGTTGGGTGAGACGGGTCCTTAAGTCACTGAGAAAAGGTATAGTAATTATTTATGTTACTCATCCTGGTCCCCATTCCACAACACCCAGTACGTTTGATCCCATCCCCGGAAGGTTAGTCATCTCGTTAAGAAATGTCGGTGATCACATGACTTCGGACACTGGAAAGGTTTGTTACTTCGTTCAATCAGGACCAGCACGGCAGATAAGACGCTGGAAGATCAACGGATACGAAAGACAAGAGAGCTGCCGTATATTGAAGAGGCGAGTTTTTGGCCTTGTTCCAGAATCCAATCACCAAGGAACTCCCTGTAAGATGGTGTGGGCGAGGATGTATCGACATTTTGATCGCAGCTAGATTTCGGATCCTCTTAGTGCAAGCTCCACGCAATGCCCTAAGTAAACTTTGTCTCCAATATTTCTGTTATTTTATATAACAAGTGATTTTATTTCTTGCTTAAATATTTTGTTACTGAAATGATCTACCTATTTTTAACTTCTGACTCTTGCAACGGGGGAGAGTTCTAAAACCTAGTAAGCCTACGCACTTGGAAATATTTTATAAAAAATTTGTTTCCAAAAATGTATGTGGACGATATTGCTCTATGTTTCCAAAATGTTTTTGAGTTTGTTTTGGAAATATTTTGTGTTCTTTTATCAAATTATTTTATTACTGTTTGCCAATAAGAATCCTTGTTTTCTTTTAAATTTCCAAAGAGAAAACAATGTATCTTGTCATATATTTCAAATGGGTTACGAGAAACAAAGTTTGCCTGTATGTGCGTATTTGCAATCATTGTTAAAACAATCAACTTAGGCCAGTTTCATTCTGCTTCTCACACAAAGCACATCAGTTCTGGATTTTTTCCATTCCTTTTTATGTCATGTGATGGACAGCTGATAAAACTCTTAAACTGATATAGCTATTTCATACCAATATTGTGGGATGTGACATTTGAAGAGTACAAAAATTACGTAGAAAAACAAAAAGTTTTAGATTAAATCAGTGAAAAGTTCTCAGTGCTAATGAAGTTGAAAAAAATATAAGCTCATGTACAGTTGTATAAAGAACATGGGAATGATTTGAAATATATAAAAACAGTATAGGAAACAATGTTTGATCATTGAATTATGAACGCGAAACTAATGTTTGATAATTGAATTCTGGACGAAAAACATGATTCGTGTGTTAGCAAACAATGTATTTCGGTGCTCCATGTTTGCGAACTATTCCCCTCTGTTTGTGAGCGTCAGGTAGCATTTTGTAAACATCAAGAAACAGTTTTCGATCAAAGTTTGAAAACAAATGTTTCCAAAACGTGTTTATTACGATTTAGTCATCACCTGGAAGAAATTGTTGGTTTGAATCCCAATGAGATTCTAGTCTAGATTCAGGGACACTGGTAGGGACTTGTTTAAAGGAATCACTCTCATCAGTCTCCTTACCAGTGTCAGGGATTTATGGCTTTGAATCCCAGCTGGTGTACTAGGGTGGATTTTGGAAATGTTTCCCAATAACTTTTCATGCAAATTCAAGCATATATTCTCTAATCTATACCTTCCTCCTCCATACCATATTATCATAAATTTGTGAAAAATTCGGACCTGTAATAAGATGCTCTGAACCAAAACTAGAATATAAGAAGTCAGCCAAGATTTTTTTTTGCCCAGAATTTAGATTTTATATATATGGCTCTCACATCCGTAATAATCTTTTCTTGGTACAATGCCATAGAATGAAGTCTTGCGTAATTCACATATCATTATAAGTGTTATTCAATTTAATAATTACACCCATGTCAAAACTGCCAAAGTAAATTATATAATAGTTATAATTAAAAGAAAAGATGTGGTTAATAAGTATGAGAGGCTTCGTAGACGTTTAATTTTAGTGAATATTGGAACAAACATTTATAAATTAAATAAATAACAGTATTTGATCCAGGGGGTTGACTAGTTTTACTTGAACTTTTTAAATAAAGCTAGCTGCCTTTATCACATATTACACTCTTCTTGGAGATGAATCGTTACATTTTATTACTTAAAATATAACAATTTCACTGATTTGTAGATAATAATTAGTCAAATATTTAGATTTTAAAGAATTGTAAATTGTGTAAAGCTCTTAGAACAAATGCATAAAATTAACAGAATTCACCCCAAAGCAACATATTTTTTTTCTAAAATATTGATACTCCAAAAACATTAGCAAACCTTAGACTTGTAAAATTTAGCATTTCTGTTATTAAGATTTATCTTGAAGAAAGCACTGGATTAACTTTATAGTTTACATTATCAAAATCATTTGTAGAAATCAAAACCCCTGTTTCACATTTGTTATTTTAGTATTAGATGAATCATTCTACTTCTAACGGCATTCTCATTCCTATTTTTCGAGTGATTCGGGTTAAATCGGAGAGCAACATACCACCACGTGTTTATGTTAATGAGCATTCCTTATATTTTTATATATTCTTTTACATGCATTTCATATTTAAGGGTGTTGTATGGGAGAGCATTGAGACGCGTTGCAGACGTTTAGAAATCCCACTTTATTTAAGAAGTGCTTGAATATTTTAAAATATGGTTTTCAAACAAATGTTGGCGAAAGTTATCAACAGGTCTCTAGCCTGTTTAAAAAATTATATCTCAAGTTTTNAATAAATAGTCTCTAGCCTTTTTAAAAAATTATATTTAAAGTTTTTTTTTTTTTTTAGAATTGCTCTGACACTTTATAAAAAAATGTTGTACTTCTGATATTAAAATAGTAGGCTAAGAATCTCTATCTAGCGTTCCTCTGTCAAATAAAGTAATATTGTGACAGGGTCACAGCAGTAATTTTAAACATATTCGGGATTGTTTTATTGAGTTCTATTATAAAGCTATCAAAAACTATATTTTTCAACTTGAAGTAAGTAGCCACGTAGACCCTACCCTCGGAAGAAAGAGGGTAAAAGGAAATAGATAATCTTTACCACCCTCTTTTACGATCATATACCCTCTTTTAGTTTATTGTTGTTTTCACAAAGGTAATTTGAGGCTGACAGTAAACAGAAGCTATCGAACTTGTATTCATTGTGGCATTGTAAAAACACACAGGTGTTTAAAATATTATTAACATCCATCCAAATATTGTATTGTCGTGTATTGTCGTGTGTGTATGTTAGTTATAAGTTTGTATTACTAAATTAATTAGTGAAACTACAATAGTCTATTTTTTATTTAAATAGTCTATCGGTTTTATCACCCTGTAATCAAATTATTTGAAAATTGTAATTTTGTGCGTGAAAATGGATGAACCTCTAAGTAAAGAAGATGAGCGAAGAGGTAAAATAGCAAAATTTCTGCTAATTGCTCGCCGACAAATAAAAAATATTTCACGGTGCTACGCGTGGACTTTCTCGCTCTATTTTTTTGAATGGAAATATTTACTCAAAATTCGTAATATATGTGAAAAGAACTCATATACACTAGTAAACTCGAGCACAAATTGCGTTATATTTACGTTAAACATTTTTTGGCTCATCGATTTATATTTTATGATTTTATTTATATATAATCAAAGTTCTCAATAGTATACTTGGACCAAAAGTAGAATATCTATATTGGGCCCACAGTGGTCAACAGTATTAAAATTTCGACTTCCAATTATAATTTTCAACATTTTATTAGGGGTTGTACTTATGGTTATCGCATTTTTATTAAATTCCTCAATTATAATTTATACCAATAAAAAAGGTAAATATTGACTATTAAGTCTAAAATGATAAAGATATTGTTGTACAAATATTTCCCCTAAGAGATTAAATAAAAAAGAACATAACGTTTTGAGAGACCTCCTTATCTACTTACTCTATGGAATTAGATAATTACTGCATTAAAATATAATATGTAGTGTGTCTGTACAAATAAATCTTACAAAATTGTATTAATATATTTGCCAATATCTTCAAAACTATTGGTTGTATAAAGATATATTTCAAATAAAAGTTGTTTTACTTTAATAGTACTACAATTTTGCAATGATAAGTTATTTAGTATATCAAATAGTTGCGGATGTAAGGAAATTTCCAGTTCTGTAAAGTACCCTGATAGTCATTTTCATGGGAAAATGAAAATACACATTTGGTTTATAGTCCTAATTAACGTCTAGATACGACTTTTAATCAAAATCGTTGAAGCCGATTTTGAAAAAGTGGATTTCTTCTCTTTTAGCACTTTATTAAACCATTCCTAACTTCAAGGTTAAACAGACACACAGACATACAGCATTGCAAAAACAACTTTTTAGGGTTCGATTGGTCATGACACGTCAAAATCCATCAATATCTCGGGTTAAATTTTTATGATTGCCGCAATACTTTATCTTTAGTGTTCGAAAATTTAAACTCTATATATATATATATATTTGCGTTTAGCTTGAAAATGATATGTTTTATAATTATATGTTTCAAACATAATATTTGTATTATAAATAGTTCTACATATTGGCGATGATATGTAATTTCAAATCTCAAATAGTTTCAGATATATGATAAAAAAAATAATGAAAATTTACTTATCAGACCGGAAGACTTAAAGTTATTTTAGCCAAAAAATTAGAGTAGCCCTTTTGTTTAAGATACCAATCAATGCTTGGAAATTAAATTTAATTAAAATCGTTAGAGCTGATTCTGAGAAAATATTTTGTTTATATTTTTGCGCTTCAGTAAACTACAGTTAATTTTAGAGTTTAATATCCAATTCCAAAAACCCCTCGCTGCAGCCCTATGAAAACCCTAGATACCAAGTGTTAGATTATCGTTAGTCTATACTCCAAGGTATAGACAGGCATAAATTAAAAAAAACTGCTTCTTTTTTTTTATTCGTGGGGCCATGCGTGGGGAAGGGTAAGGGGGGGGGGGTCATTAAATCTCGATATTCATCAAAATCTCGAGCTCAATTTTTTTGACGATCACAATAATTAAAAAGGTGAAGATATTTTTGGTAATTTTGAGACGTGGTGTAGGATAAGAATATAGAAGATAAATCAGATGGATCAGGTGACTAATTGAGAGGTTCTAAGATTAGTACATGAAAACAGAACCATTAACTAAGTGGTTATAAGAAGAAAGGCCCACTGGATGGTTCACATTATTAGAAGAAATGGCTTATTAAGTGATATCGTAGGAGGCAAAATGGAAGGTAAATGTGAACCAGGAATACTACGCATTCAAGTGACTCATGATCTCAAATAAAAAAAAAGAAGATGAAGTTTCACTATCAAAAAAAGGAACCTTGTAATAGTACATTTTAGAGGACTCGATTTGAACAAGGAAATGGACCTTTATTAAGACAACACCCCTAATAATGCTACTATTACAAATGTGTATGAATATAATTTCCCCTTGAAAAGTTATAAACGTATACTGACCATAATTTCCCTTCATTACGTAATAGACGTTAAATGAACATGATAGCTCTTTATTTTGTGATATACGCAGTGGCAGATCTACATAAAATAGTGCCTATGTCAAGCACTGAAATTGCGTTCCTGTCCAAACACCTCACACCCATCTTTTAAGCAACTTTACAACAGTAACAAATCAAAATTTAGACAAGTTCATTAATCTTTTATTTAACACACTATGGCAATACAAGAAAATTACCAATTATATTTACTGACGCAAATTGATCTATAATGTGCTTAAAGTCTTTTTTTTCTGTTTCTTCTCTTTACACAATCAACATAGCAAGATCAAGTAATCTGCTTTGACCCATAAAGGATCTCAAATACGATTGTATTTGTTTCAGCTCTCACAGCTGGCGATGGTTAGTAGTATCAGAATAGCACTGTGAAGATTGGGAAAAACGCTTTTATTTCCATACCGAACAATACATTCTAGAAGATCTTCAAGTCTTGATATTTTCATGTTGGCCCAACTTGATAAAAACATTCAACAATCTAAAATGTCTTTATATAGTTTCTGTCCATCACCACCACAGCTGTATAATTTGCCCCAATGTTCGCACTTCTACTTTAAATCCTTAATATCGTCATAATAAAACAGTCCCTTGACATCATTAAGAACTTCAAAGAAAGTCACTTCTTATTTCACTGGTTTCAATTCCATCGTCTGTCATGTGCTGGATATCTTGAAGTAACTTCTCAAGGTTCTATTTTTTTAATAGGCCTCACTGCTTCTGTCCTTTCACTCCATTTGGTTTAGGACTCCAACTTCACAAACGCAGGCGCAACCTTTTTTAGTTTTTTACCATTGCTGTGTTGAATGAGAGACTGACAGAGAACCCTGACCATCAATGTATCCTGCTTGACTATAGGCACACCCACCAAGCTGAGTGAGTGAATGTCGCAATTCACAAATATTGCAAGGTTGTTTTTCTCACATATTCTTTGTTGAACACTACTTATATGTTCAACTATGACAGCAGGGTTGTAATAACACTGAGACTGACACTCTTGTAGCTCCATTTTGTCCTTCTTTTCTCCTTTTTCTGTTAAAATTTTATTTAATTTTTAATAAAAATAAAAGCAACCTCAAACGTCATGAAACAATAAATAGGATTTTGTTGTAGTAGTATATTTTTTAAATATATTCTCAATTTTAAATAATATTATTTCTTTATTGATAAATAATTAGAAACTGGGTAGTAAGAAGTGATGTTAAAAATGTGCCGAGCTAATGGTCTTTAGCTCTCACCGTTATGTGTTTCTGCCTCACTTCATGTAAACAACTCCTTTTCATGTGTTATGGTGGAGTTTGAACTACCCGTGGCCTTGCTGAGGCAGTGGTTGCATTCCGGGGTCATTTCAAATTATCTAAATTTAACTTATATTGATTGGTAAAACACAACAACAAAATGTATTGAAAGAAATATGTCTCGTTTCCACCCTCTTAAATCTCTTCACTTCCCTCATTCGCCTATACCCCTTTGATTGGTCGAACACACCTTTTTTTATCCCTTCTTATTTTGGTCTGATTCGGAGAGTAGACGTTGAATATGCTGTACTAACTTAAATGAGAACAGAACGATTAATAGCTACCTGCTAGACAGTCATATATCTGGCTACTTTCAGCGTGTAATGGACTAATAGCAAAGAGTACCGAGCCAAGGCGCTATGGCGTAGGATGGACCCGCGACAAGGGTTCGCTGCAACTAGCTCCCCGCCACTCCATGGATATCCTCATCAATATTGTAAGCAGCCGGTGTACTACGAGTGGACATTCAGCCCATTTATTAAGATTATAAGACTGGAATCCCCGCAGGAATTATTGTTTCGTTGCAGTTAGCTAATGTGCTAAGTATTATTGTTTTCGCTAGCCATGTACTAGACTACCTCTTGGTGTGTTAGAGTGGACGCTTAACGTCTCAACCACTTATGAATAATGTATTTAAATCATGATAGGATTGGATTAGGTTTATGGACAGGTGTGCCTATTCACAAATTGTGGTGCGTTTGTTCGTTTAGAACCAATCGCGAGTAATATAGCTTTATATTTATATATATTGTGGGTTCAGTTACATGGTTTGGCCTCCAGCTATATCATGGGTCTGCTGTGGCTGATTTGTTTAGACTACTAATTCTATTAAATGAATACATTGTTTGCTAATATTATGTGTCACTATATACGGTTTAATAAATGTTTTGAAGAGCGCTTAGCGTCATGATGTTGTTCTAGTAATTGTAAATTAAGCTTAGTCACTCAAAGTAATTGTTTTCTGATGAGGCTACCTCCTGTCTTTTTTTGTTGAAAGAACGTTAACCCTAGCTAATTGGGTGTTATTTTCAGATTTTTAATGACCTAATTAGGTCTTTCAGCCCTCTTGATGGGCTCTAATAATATATGTTATTGTGTTCACCGTCTGGCGCTATTGGCTTGCCATGTCCACGCTTGGGCTCTATACTTAATTTATTTGTTTCTATTTTATACCCTTTAGACAGGTTCCTTAAGCTTCCTGCTCGCTGTGGCTAGGCATCTTATGTACACCTTTATTATATCATTTGATCGTGAGCACCTCTAGGTGAACCATGAGTGTGACAGTTATGTCCTAATTGGGGCTTATTAATCCCTAACTTATGAGAGTTGGTATGCACCCCTTTTGTGGCCTTGACGTTCACGAGTTAGGTTAACCAAACTAAAGGATCTAAAATAATCCAAGATATAGTTCTCTTGTCCATGAGCTTTTTATATATCTAGGAAACCTGGAGCTGTATGAGTTAACAACCGTACCTATGAGCAAAATATTAGTACATTCCAGAGTCTTTAGTTTAAATCTTTTCATATGTATGCTTTGCCCAAAATTGGTAGCGCTCTGATTGGTCAAACGCTACAAATGTTGTCAGCGAGTTACCTTGATTTAGTTGTTACACATACTTGCATTTACCTGACGCTGATAAATAACTACAGTTAGGAAGACTAACTGATCAATATCACATAAAGCTCCATCAAAGAGGTGACATTTTAACAGGCCATCTTGTAACTAGCCTGTTGTATAACTCAAAAGTAGAAATACGCCCTTAGGACCTTTGCATCCTAGGTTCGATCTCTCTCAACGGCCAAGTTTTGGCATGACTCGCTCCCTTGTTTGCCTTGAACTACTCTCTCTGAATGTCAGAAGTGACTTTCAGAGGGGGTAGGCGGCTTGTTTATGACTAAAGTACCAATCTGTAGTCACAGATCATAACCTCTAATTCTAAAAGTGTAAATTAGTTGTGAAGGGAAAATGGAGTTGGAGAGTGAAGGTTTGTATTTTGGGAGCGACAGTGTTAGTGTGGAGTTGCTAATTCGAGCAATCGTACACTGTGATGGAAACAAGCGCAGTTAGGCCCGAAGTGGGTTTGGTGTAGTGTGTAAGTAAGATCTAGTCGAGCTGAAAGAAAATACATAGAATTAAATTAGACACTAAATGAACATAGCTTTGATGAAAGTGCAGGTGTGAAGAAAATTGATTCTAGCTTATGGGGAAGTGTGGGGATGAAGACCCAAGGATTTTGCAATGCTGAGAAATAGGAGTGGTTAGTAGGAAGGGGTTGATTGGGAAGGTGTGTAGGTGTTTTTCTCATTCGAGCCGGGGCTTCTTGTATTTCCTTGGCTCTCGGATGTCGTACTGGCNAAGTGCAGGTGTGAAGAAAATTGATTCTAGCTTATGGGGAAGTGTGGGGATGAAGACCCAAGGATTTTGCAATGCTGAGAAATAGGAGTGGTTAGTAGGAAGGGGTTGATTGGGAAGGTGTGTAGTTGTTTTTCTCATTCGAGCCGGGGCTTCTTGTATTTCCTTGGCTCTCGGATGTCGTACTGGCCGAGTCTTCTAACTATGGCGTTGTCTTCTACCTCACAGGCTTGTTTGTAGAATTTGCCACCTCGCTGCCGAAAGATTACTTGTAGAGTCGCACTACCGGTGGTAGCGTGTATGTGCGCATTGTTAGTTTGGGTGTTCACACCTAAGATACACCTAGGTACTTTGTTTACCACTACTAATAGAGTATCCTCGCATCCGTATACCATAATAGGCTGTACTAAACTTTTGAACAGCAGCAGCTTGCTGTTGTTTTCCAGCACTGGGCTCTTGAACAGGCTGTAATTTGCAATTAAGGCCCCCATTGCCTTTTTCCTTGTGTAGACTACGTGCTCCTTCCATGTGAGTTTGGAATTTAACATCACCCCGAGGTATTTCATTGACTTCTTGTAGGGGATAGCCTCCTCCAACACTACAAGCTGGGGCGGGGCTTGGGGTCTCCTCTTCGTAATTATCATGGCTGTCGATTTGTCTGGGTTGACCTTCATCCTCCATTTTTCCATCCAACTGCTAAACTCGTCGAGGTACCACTGCAGGCGGAGATGAGCTTACTTCACGTTCCTGTTGGCAATGTAGAACAGAGTATCATCTGCGAGGAGCCGAGTCTTGATCATTGGGTCCGTGAGGATGTCAGCAACATACACAGTGTATAGGAACGGTGAGATTGCCGACCCCTGTGGCACCCCCGCCCTGATACTATGAAGAGGCGACCTTTTACCTTCCATCTTGACTTGAAAGTGTCGTCCAGTTAGAAAGCTCTTGATTAGATGTACATAAACAATTAGGAAATTGGCCTTGATCAATTTGTAAATAAGGGCGGCTTGCCAGACCTTATAAAACGCCTTCTCTACATCCATGAGTACAGCTAGCGTGATTTCCCTTTGATTAAAGTTCTCTGTCGTGTCATCCACTAGGCTCAGGACTGGGTGTACCGTTGAATGACGGTTCCGAAATCCAAATTGTATGTCGGGGACAATTCGATGATCTCTCCCGATGGATTTCAATCGCTGCAGAATGATTTTCTCAAATAGTTTTCCTACATTGCTTAGCGGACTGATGGGCCGCGTTTTCTGCGGGAAATTGCTGTCCTTGCCTGGTTTGGGCAATGAAACGGCTTCGGCAACCTTCCATGCCTCCGGGAAGTAGCTTGCTAGTAATGCTGCTGAAAACATTCTTGTTAAGAGCTGGATTACCCATTCCGGAAAATTTCGCAACATCTCCTTCGAGACCCTGTTGTGACTTGCCGCTTTCCGTAGCTTCAGCTTTTCTACCTGGTGGGTGACTTCATTTCTGGTGATAGGGCGCGGTAGCTCTATAACAGGATCTGATAAGTATACCCTAAACGCTCTTTTTAATGTCCTGGTAAACTCTTCATCTTGGAGCTCTAGATTAGCCTTGAACTGGTCTTCAAGAGATTCCGCAATGGCCTCTGCCTTGGCTTCTCCCCGGTATTCCAAACCCCTGCTTCCGTGGATGACCGTAGTCCCTGCGTTTCCTTTCAGCTGTCTCGTCACCTTCCACACGTTGACATCCCCAGTCAAAGTGTTCGCTACATACTCATTCCAGTTGGTGATCTTCAGAGCTTTAGCCTTTCTACGCACAAGGGCTCTTAGCTTACTGTACTCTGCACGATGTCTTGGGTCCCTGTGCTGCTGCCATTCCCTGCATGCTTCCATCTTCAGGGCTATCAAGTAACTCAGCTCCGGGTCGTCCCTCTTCAACAAAACCAGCGGCGTCTCGAATACAGTTGTCTCTCGGTATGCCTCGAGTAATGTGGCTGTCAGAAGAGTGATGGAACTGTCTACTACTTCCGGGGAGTTTACCTCCATGTTCAACGAAACTGCATTCGTCAATACCAACCGATACTCATCCCAGTCACTCCTGGAGATCTTCCTTCTAAGGTACGACAATCTTGGGTTTGTCTTCAGGGCTATCCTTCCGAAGACCGGGATATGGTCGGAGTCAAGTTCGTTTAAAGCTTCGAGTTCTTCCAGAAGCGTATCCAGATCCGTCAGGACGACATCCAGAACATCGGGAAGATTCCTGTAATTGGATGGGTAGAACGTTAGCTCATTAGTCGCTAGGACTGTGTAGTGCTTGATTGCTGCCTGGCCAGCCAGTGTCCGATCTGCCTGATTGGACACGCGACTGTTCCAACTCGTATGTTTATAGTTAAGATCTCCCGCTACGAGGAAATCCTTTTTTGACGTGAGCCTGTCTACACCATCTATGGTGAATGGGACCGCAGGGCTTCTGTAGACCGCGGTAAACACTATCTGTTTCCGCCCTTTGGGAATAGATATCGAAGTAGATTCAATATAGTCCATATCCGGTAAAGTCGTTTGATAGTGTACAAGGTTACTGCACACCAACACGGCTGTGCCCCCTCCTCGGCCAGCTGTCCTATCATTGCGCTACATCTCGTATCCGTAGAACCACATCTTCTTCTGTTCCGATAGGTGGGTCTCACAGATCAATGCTACGTCGACTCCATACGTCCCCAGAAGTTGTCGAAACTCATGTTCTTGTTGGGCTATGCCATTAGCGTTCCAAAATAGTATCTTCAATTAATCTTCTACACCTCTTCCCTGATCAGTAGCCATCGCAGAAGAATTCGGTTGCAGCTTCCAGAAGAAGCATTACTTTTGTTGTCTTGTCTGGAGCATTATTCTGCCGTACGAGGTACTTCCTAAGGAGTTGGAGTAATCCCACCACGTTGATTTCCTTGAGAATTTGGAGAAGGTCCTTCAAGTCCAAGGATTCTTCCATAGAACGGTTTTCTTGTTTGTCCTTCTTGGCAAGCTTCTTGACGACCCCGCTGTAAGATGGTTGATTCAATCCCATATATCCTGCTGATGTTGGTTGTCTACCAGAAGATTTCTGGCCAGTTGAGGGTTTGCGATTCCCATCCACGTGGGCTGCAGGGCTGGCCACTTTACTTTCCCCCTCTTTTTTATTTTCTTACACCTGGTTTTTCTTCTCCAGCTCTCGTAAATAAATAGGGCAGTTGCGGTAATTTGCTGCATGCTGTCTCTTACAGATTACGCATTGTGCTGGCGTTATTTTCTCTTTTTCCTGGCACTCTACCGTCAGGTGACCTCCTAGACACTTGACGGAGCGTGGTTTTTGGGCACAGTAGTTCCTAGAGTGTCCAAAATGTTGGAAGCGGTGGCACTGAAGAATTGTACTCTGTGAAGCACGATACTCCTCATTCTTGACTACATTATGATTGATGACCGGTACCTTAAAGACTTCACCCCCACCTTCTGTCCTCACCAAGGTGCAGACAAATATCGGTAGAGGTCTCAGTGTCCCTGATTGTGGAGATGATTTCGAGTATAACTGTCTCACATTGGCTGGCGTGAATCCCCTGTTATCAAGTTCCGCCTTTATGTCTGAGCTGGGCATACTTGTGTGAAGGCCCTTGATGACAACCGTAAAGGGCTTGTCATTGGGAAGTACATACGTAAAGTGTTCCAACGTGTTTTGTTTGAGTAGCTTTAACAGTGCGGAGTAATCTCTGAAGGAGGTCGTGACCACCTTAATCCCCAGTGCAATACAATACACCTTGTAATCGTCTTGCAAGCCACTGTTTAGGTGCTTTATATGATTTTTGTATTGTGTCGCGTTAGTTACGACATCCAGAAGGGTCTGTATACGCCGCGGGGTGGAACTTTCCTTCATGCCTCCACTTGGTTGCCCCGTTTGACTGGTCGCTGTTTCATCCTGTAGGCTAGACAAGCTAGCAAGCTTATTGTTCACTTTTATAGCCTTCGACTGCAGAACTTCCTGTCCCGGCCTGGTCCTGAGCTTCCGCTTGAGTCCAGAGACTGGCTCAAAAGTTTTATCGGTTTCTATTGATATTATTGGATTGGTGTTGGATGGACCCCCTTCCTGGCCTTGGTCCTCCATTTATTCATCGTCCATTCCTTCAACGTCTACATCCGAGTCGGAGGACATTCCCTCCTCTTGACACGTCCCTTGCGGTATACCACTCTACCCGAATTCAGTCGGCACGGAATATATCGCCAAATAAACAAAATAAACCTAATTCCACTCGACGATGGGATACTGAGGCGATGACTGACTGATCGATGACTGACTAAAAGACTGACTGACTGACTGACTAAAGACTTAAAAAAGACTCCATTGTTTTGGCAAGATATCTAATATGCGATCTTATATAGGTTATTTTCAGTATGAATCTCATGGATTTAGCAACAATTTTTACAAAAACAAATATTAACTTTCGATCTAATAGTTATTACAACTACAAGTATTACAACTATAAATTATTTAAAATAAAAATGTATTTGAAATAACAAATAAAATAAATTAAAACTGAGTAAATAGAAACTATTCAGTGACGCCCTCGTTAAGTGGCATCCAGCCGCCCAGGGCACGTGCCATATCCTAGCTAGATCATGGGTTTCCAAGCTGAGCATCGCGCCTATATGGAAAAGCTAAAACTTATAGCTCATAGTGAAATTCAACATGCAAATTTTCAATGCATGTACTCGTAAATATTTTAAATACGGTAATAAATCGTACAAGAAGACATATGTTTCACCATTATGAACAAATTGTATACATGAGATTATCTACAGACGATAACACGAGAATGATGCCTTATACCAGTGTTTCTCTCATTGAGTGATACCATCCTCCAAGGGGTATTTTAGGTTTTGTGAGATGGTAATTAATTGCAAGGGAGAAGTACGGAAGCGTATGGGTTTTTACTGATATTGCAGGAATAATTTCATGCTAATAAATACAGGCAATATAATATTTAACAAAAGGGGTCTTACATTAAATACTGTACTTTTGTTCTATAATTTTGACAATATGATCAATTCCTTATGCTTATAACCATTTAAAATAAGTTATGTTTTAACATGTGTTCTATTCATAAGAATTATAAATTATACCACATAAATGTGCATTTATTTTGTGGTAATATTTTTTTCAAACTTGGAAATATTGTCCAGTTGTCAAGATAGCGTTTCTGCGAGGTTATTATCATTGATTTCAGTATGCATAATACATTAAAATTAGGGATGGGAATTGTAGCAGCATCAAATTCTCCAAAGGGGGCAATATGCTAAAAAAAAAAGTTGGGAATTACTGCCTTTAATCATGCAGATAGCGAAGTCACATATAGTTAACGTTATATTTCTTCATCAGATGCGTACAGATATATTGGGCATTGGCTTCCTTCATTAGGTATACGCATATAGTGGACATTGCCTCCCTTTATTAAATGTAAACATATATCGCATATAGTGGGCATTGCCTCCCTTTATTAGGTGTAAACATAGAGTGGGCATTGCCTCTCTTTATTAGGTGCACACATATAGTGGACATTGCCTCCCTTCATTAGGTGTCTGAGACACTGTCCTAATAGAAATGACCACGTGAGATGTTTGACGTGTAACTCTGAATTTTCGTTTGAGCATCGAGGACGTTAAGACCTAGAAAATCACTTGCAGACTGAGAGACACAAGAAGGCTAATCAAGCAGCATACTCGGCAAGTATTAAATTTTTTAAAAAAACACTGATGTCACAGATGCTGAGTTGCAATTTGCGGCAAAAGAGGCAACTTTTACCTACCATACCGAAATGCACGGACTTAATTTCAAAACGTCTGATTGCACTCCCAAACTTATTAAAAAGCTTTTTGAGCCCAAATTTTCGGGAGCTCGGACTAAGACCGAAGCAGTTATTGTAAATGTAATATCTCCTTACATATTAGATATTATTATTATTATTATTATTATTATTATTATTATCATTATTAGCACCGCGTCTTACTACCCGTTCAGGTTATACGCACTTACGCTAATGTGCAATGGTAGAGTGAATGTGAGATGAAATGAAGGACCTACAGTTTAACGTTGAATCCGAACCACGGTGGAGACCTAGCATTCCTCACATTCACAAGATGTTTTGTCAGAGGTGAAGGAAGGGTTTGGCAATCAAATTAAATCTTTGCCAGGACCAAGGATTGAACCCCGGACGCCAGCATAGAAGTCTGACACCTTACCCCTAGACCACCAGGTCACCTCATATTAGATAAACTGCTCTAATATCTCAAGGATGCAAATTTTCTTACACTAAAAATTAACTGTTCAAACAGAAAAGAGGTTAAATTGACTCTTGTATATGTTCGTTATTTTAGCCAAAATGAAGGTGTTAACGCGAAACAGTATTTTTTTATGAACTTCCGGGTGAAACCTTTGATATTTTAGTAGAACATATTTTAAAATGTATCAAAAAGTAATCTATTGATTCCAAAGTCGTTTGTCTGTGTGCTGATAACACTGATACCAACTTCGGTGGTGTTAAAAGGCATGGACAAGGGAATGTTTTTCAAAAACTGCAAAAGGCTCTGTCAAGACCAATTCTTGGCATTGGATGCTCTGCTCATATTTTGCACAACACAGTGCAGACTGCTTGTGATGGCCCGCCTGTTGATGTTGAGGTGATTGTTGTCAAAGTGTACAAATTCTTTTATCAGTATACTGTCAGAGTGACCGCATTAAAAGAGTTTTGTGAATCTGCAGAAGTAGAGTATAAAAGAATCCTTTCACGTGGAAACACAAGATTTTTGAGCTTAAAGCCTGCAGTAGAAAGGATACTGATTTTGTTTGAGCCCTTGAAGTCGTATTTTTTGTCAATTGAAAATTGCCTTGCATCGTTACTTGCATTTTTAGAAGATCCAGTAAATGAACTTTATTTAACATTCGTGCATGGAAGCCTTCAAATGTTTCAATTGATAATTATTAAAGTTTATCCTGATTACATTACTGCTACAGAAGCGAAACAAGTGTATGAATAATTAGTTGTCAAACTGGAAGAAAGGAAGGCAACTAACTTTATCCCGTTTTAAGCAAAGCAGTTACACAGGAAGTTAAAAAATGAAGAAGCCGTTGATAATAAGAAGGAAGAAAACTTTCTGAAAAGTGTAGAAGGTTTTCACAAAGCTGGGATAAGCTACTTGAAACTGTGGTAAAACAGTTTTGACAAGGCTAACCACTTTAAATGGTTAACGCTACAACATGACCCTACCAGACATGAGATGGAAGACAGTGCTTTAAATGTATCCAGCGCTATTCCGGATTCCATCAATGTGAATGAACTATTTGATAAGCGTTCGTCACTAATCCAAATTCTGAAAAATCTGAAACCGTGAATGGGATTCCCTACCAAAAGATGAAACCCCCAAAACTCAAGAGAAATGGAAACAAGTATTTGAAGCATTTTCTAGAAGCAATGTCTCTTTTGTGAATATTTTCAAAATAGTAGAATTCCTCATGTGTCTGCGTGGTACTTCGGCTCCAGCTGAGCGTATTTTTTCATTAATGGGGTATGTTTGGACGGCTGAAAGAGGAAGACTATCTCTGTCAGTTGTAAGAGATCTTCTTTATATTAAAGCAAAATCTGTTATGACATGCTCATAATTCCACGACCACATCAAAAATGACAAGTCTTTTCTGAGGAAGGTCAGTTCATCTGAAAAGTATGAATCAAGGAAAATTGAAGAACCTATCCCTGGACCCAGCACATTGTAATCAAAAATCGGAGTATGAATAAAGTACTTGAAAAGTTCAGAATATAATATGAACACCTATGTTATCTACTGTATGTAAATATTTCATGGAATTTAAGTGATATTGTATTTAAAAGGCTTAATTATAATAAATTTGTAATTTAATAACCCCATAATACTTATTTTGTAATTTAAAAAGCTTATAAATCAAGCTAAGTTTGATAACATTTTTAACGTATCAGGATAGCTAGAAACGCAGATTTCAGTGCCCCGGACCCCCCACTCCCCTGGAGTTTATTCTATACCTCCCAGACACCTATGAAAGACCTCTGTCCGGATCTGGCCTCAATAAATTATGGTAACCCTACATATATAGTGGACATTCCTTGCCTAAATTTATTTCTGGTGTTATATTTTACTTCAACTTTATTACATTTTAAAAATATCTATTGAACTCTACCTCCCTTGTTCAGGCTCTTCGTGTAGAGATTGCAACAATCATATTTTACTCGATGGTAAATATAAAGTGAAAGCTATTTTAATCACACAGCAATATATTAAACTAATTTTCTATACAACTTATGTAAAAACTATATTCACACAAGCTATTGTAATACATTTTTGTTGGCTTAGGAATATTTTGAAACATATAAAATAACCTATAAATATAAATATCGAAATAAATCAAAACACAATCATAATACTTTGTGATTATTTTGTGGGTGTAACTAATAAGTAATTTTAAAGGTCACGCTTACCTACACCATCTTATCCAATATTAATTATAAAGAAAGATTATAGAGTTGCCATAGTTTTAACTACATAAACTATAAATCAAAATATTGTACCACACATAGCTAAACATTTTATACAATTAAAGATTGCATCACCACCTACCTTTAAAATTGGAAAGAAAGGTAATTTTTATGCAACTATTACACATTTAGGTGCTGCTATAATTGCCTTTAGATAATTATTGAATTCCCTAATAATATGATAATCACACTAAAAGGGAAGAAAGTGGAAATTATCAATCAGAGGTATTATACCCTCATTTGTTAGAAAGAAGAGTGAAAAATAATCGAAGGAAAAAAAATCTCAGATCACATGACTGGAATTCCAAATCTGACCTACCCAACACCTGTGAATTAGACTAGATGAGAGAGATATGATTTTGTTCGCGTGCCCACTGGAGAGGTCATGGTTTTATAAGATGTTTATACAAAAGATTAAAAGAGTTCAAGCTACTTTCCGGCTAGGATTTACCCAAAGGGTCGAACGATCTAAGGCGTCACCCTAACAGTAGAATTGGTTGCCAATGACGTAGAGGTTAGGGTTAGAAACCAGGTCTGGTGTATAGAGGGGATATTTTCCCTGAATGGTCGATTTCCACTCAATCTCCACGTTAGTGCGGGTACAATTCCTTTAAAATTAAACTTTTCTTTTTCCTAACATATTAGCGTATTAGTTAGTGGATATGCGAATAGTTCATAGCAAGTAGTTTGATGGTTTTGAAAAACTAACCTAAGAAATGCAATATTTTGATACAAAGCTAAAAATTTAAGCTATAAGTAAGTATCTAATTATTTTATGTACTGTACATGCCACTTGAAATATAATGTTCTTATTTTTTTTAAGAACTCGATCACTGTCTAAATTTGGAAGTAGACAAGTTGTGTATCAAGCCAGTAAGCTGTTGTGAACTATAAGCCAAAAGAATGACAAAGCTATCGCTTTTACTGGTGAATGAATCATTCTGGCCTTGCGTGACTAGGCTTTCGCCCTTCTTCTTTCACTAACCTGTTACGAACTCACCGAAAGAAAGATAAGTAAAGAGAAAAGGTGAAATATTTTTTCACCCCAAAAGGCAATGAGGTATTTCTACATGCCCATTTAGAACCCTTAAGTTAATAATCAAAATTAAAATATATAATTAATTAATAATTTCACGTTCTAAATAACGTATTCAAGAATATAATAAATAACAAATAACCACCCAAAATCAACGGTTACCTCACGTTCTGAGGCATATCCACCCTGCACAAAGACCCCATTGATAGGGAAGTTAGGGTTTAAAATCTCAGATAGATCAATTTGAAATAGTTGTTATGGTTTTCCCATCTTGTCTATATTAATAAAATGAGTAGTTTGCTTGTCTGTCTGTCTGGCATGAGCATTGCATGGTATTTACCACACACAAAGTTCTGAAAACTAAAAATTAGTATCCCCTGTGCACCAACATGTAAATCTCGAAGATGGATTTTTTAAATTCTGTATTTACTAAGAATTGGTTTGGAAGAAATTAAATGAAGTGATTTTTGTTGTCTGTTTGAAGCAGAGAAAAGTGTTGAGTTGGGTAATCACGAAATGCATTGCGCGGTTACCCCTGGAAAGACCTGATACTTCAGCTAGTCTAAAATAGAGACGACAATTTTTCGGTAAGTTTTCAACCAAAACATTATCCTCACTAGTGGCTTGAGCCTACTCAGTAGGTGAAGGGGCTAGGATGGTGGGAGATAGAATCTACTGTCTATTACATATTTTATAGAGCTATCAAACCGTCTCGGTGGCGTAGTTAGCTAACGCGCCAGTCGTGTTGAACTAGACCACCAAGGACAGGGATATCGAGGTTCGAATCTAGGACGGGTGAACTGGGGTAGTTTATCCTAAATGGCTTTTCACTCTCCCTCCACGCAAATGCGGGTTCATTTCCTCTACATCTAACCTTCCCAATTCCTAATCCATTAGTGTAATTAATACTTAAGCGTATAACCCGAACGTGTAGTAAGACGTGATGTTAAATAAATAAATAGAGCTATAAAGTTGTGTGTAGGGGGACTTGTTGGGTTGGGTCGGGGAGCAAATTTATTTTAGAGAATACTAAAGCTAAACAAATAAAAGTATTACTAAGGATTGAATATTTTTATATAATTGAGATCCAGGGTCATGGAACTTATTTGTTATGGCTTTGGTTACAATATTAACATATCTTTCCTACAGCAGTCCTGATGTTAGTGATAGATTTAACCCCCAAGCGCTGTAATCGATACTTGAGTGTGAGAAAATAGCTTGAATGTATGTTATTCCTTTAGTGTACCTCATTTTATAAAGTTTATAGAGTTAACAATCCTAACATATATTAAGAAAAAAAATCAGGGGGCAATTAATGCATAATTTTCTAAAACGTAATATTTTCCATGGTAAATTTTCCATCTCTCATCCCTAATCCCAACACTAATTTCTTTAAACAACCTTATCTATCCTTAATACTATATTAAACCTTCAATAATCCTGTGTTAAAACGTACTAGTGTAGACATAAATAGACACAAAATGTAGCCATTCTTTTCAATGTTAAAACATACTAATGTAGATATAAATATACAACAATGTAGCCACTCTTTTCAGTGTTAAAACGTGTACTCTACAAAAGATATAAATAGACAAAAGTTGCATCCAACCTTTTCAATTAACGTTTGCCAAATTTATTGTCGAGTTAGTTCAGGGAGACTTTCTAAAACAATGACCCAAAAACAAGTGGAACATGTAATTTTTACATAAAGCTTGAGCACAGTGAAATGGACTTGGTTTAGTGACATGTTTTATGTATGAAGATGCTGGGACAGACTCGTGATCCTGTAGGAGTAGTATAGGAGGGTGATTTGTCAGCCAAGACAGGACTTGTCACGGCCACAAGCCCAACAGCTCGCCTGGAAGAGACCTCCGGAATAGAAACAAGTCCATTTGCCACACGAGGACAACAATAAGGTCACGGTCATCTGGGGGGAGGGGAAGGGAGACAGATAAATGACTCTAGGTCGAGGGTCGCAGGACGATAAGGAAGTTAAATGAACGGTTTAATAAAGTTGGGATATAAAATGAAAATATAAACTCGTGAGTCCAGTGAAGCGCAGGGCGACTGGAAGGTTCCAAGCAACTACCAATATGACGGCACCTAACATAATGTACTATACAGTCATACAACTGAAGATACGTTTCAGTGTAAGATGAAGTGGTATTTTTATTACTGGAAAATTCATTCCCTGTAAAATTTTAACATTATTATCGATGATTATGTAGCTATTCACTTCATACACATCATCAGTTTCTAATTTATAATGAATGACCAGAGCAAAAAATTCTTCTAAATGGTTAGGCAATAGCTGGGAGACTACTTTTTAAATATTATAGTTTTTATAATAATTCTCCATCTGCTACTTGTGTATATCACAAACTTAGTAACATTCAGTATTAAATTAAGGTGGGATGGAAGGGGACGCGAGGGAGGCCAATGCTTTTACAGTTTTTATGGCAAGACAATTTTGGCCAAAACAAATAAAATATTGCTCAAGTACAAAAATGAAGCTTAATTTTCTTCACTTTTTTTGCCTCAACGGCTCTTGAATATTTGTCAAGAGCATGGCGCAGTGGCGGATTTAAAAAATGTTCGCCCCTAGGCACGATTATAGTATGCGCCCCCTCCCAAGTTTTTTTTTTTTGTCAAGGGCTTTAAGAATTTTCAAAGTGATGAGGTTTTGACGAGGAGGGGGCGGAAGTTGGTATTAGAAAAAATATTTCTATGAAAGATAATTAGGCGTGTACAGTAGCATGAGTTAACATTATAAAGAAGGGGAGACTGACCTCAGTTACAAAGAGATTTCAAAGTATAGTTATTTAAAAAGAAATATTGTGGTTCTGACTTTTACTTTAACTAGTTCGATAATGTTAGTTAATAATTTTTAAAAAGTAATTATTAAAATCAAAATACTATATATAAAAAAATGTAGTTTGAAATGTCCCGCCCCCTAAAGCCGCCGCCAATGAGCCCATACCTAGTGGGCCTATGGTTTAAAACCACCTCTGGTGTGGCGACATTATCTAACAAACTTTAAAAAAGAAGAAAAAAGTTGTCATTAAATTCCAAAACAATCTTGACAGATATTCAATAAATTTTGAGGTTACCATGTGAATAAAACTAAATTCTATATTTTTACTGGAGAGATATTGTATTTATTTTGTACATAAAAAAATATGTTTTGCCGTAAAAGCTACAAAAACACTCGCTTTTTTCACTTCCTACCATCCTACCTTAATGAATGATTCTACTTTTGGCTTTAGGGATTGTTTATAAACAACAAACGGGATGATTTTACATTTATTGCCATCGTATAACTTCACAATTAATGTATTATGGGCCCTCTCAGACTTAATAAAGCTGTTGCATTTATTAAATTTTGGATAACTTTGATATATTTAAACGTAGTTGAGGTATAGTGAGTGACGGGACGATCCCTCCCCAACCCTTTCTTTCTTCTGCGCAGGTGTCTGGCGCAGTTCTGGAGGTTAGTTACTAATCCCGCCGCTAGAGCTTTGTGGTAGGGAACTCGTCCGTCACTTAGACACTCATGAACCGTTCGCTTGCAATTAGCAAGGAAACGACCGTGTCATGGAAAGAGGATAACTTGAATGTACTTCATCAATATCGTTGTTCAAAGAAAATAAACCATTATTCCAAGTTCATCATGTGTGTTTCAATCAGTGGATCGCCAAGCTGAGTTCAACATTAAAAAGGAAACTTGCAGGGAAGGCTAAAAGTAAGGGAGTTGATAAGCTAAGGAACTCTTTAGTGTCAGAGGGAGTACGAGGAGATTCATGGTAGAAGATTACCATGTTTCAGAGGCATCCCAAGTAATACCGGCCCACCATATCCCCCAGTGTCCCAGCAGCCCGGCCCAATCCTGAGTGAAGGCAAAGAAGAGTAGAAATTCGAGTAATCCTTGTTCTACATGGTAAGAAGTCCAATAAAATGGAGACATAAAATTTATTTTATGAATCTAGTTTAACTGCTCACGTAACGAGTAAAGATCAAAATGTATCACTGGAGATACAAACGTAAAACTGAATACACTTATTTATGTCGAACCGACGGAGTAGGCCACCACATACTTTGTCAGACTAAGGCACGAAAAATGAAACCTCAAATGTGATAAAGCATTCATTCTCATTAGGTTCCCTTCTATTTATATATCAATTTAATATTTAAGAGGCTGATATAATACATTTTAAAATGTTCACTATAACCTTTGTGAACCTAGAAAAAAAATTAACTTTATACTTAATTACACCTATGAGCAAGTGGTCTAAATATGAAGCTCATTTGGACCCTTCTATTATAAGCACCACGTCTTACTACCCGTCCGGGTTATGCGCACTTACGCTAATGTGTATGGTAGGGTGATTTTGAGATGAAATGGAGGACCTACAGAATAAAGTGGGATCCTATCCACGGTGGAGACCTTGCATTCCACACATTCACAAGTTGTGATTAATACACGTCTTGTCACAGGTGAGGGAAGGGTTTGGCAATCAGATTAGTCCGTGCCGGGATTGGACTCTTATAGGCGACTAATATATTTGTTTCCAGCCATTAACATCAAAACCTATTTTATTGGAGGGGTAAGAAATGTAACTTAATCTAGCAAATCAAAACCAACATTTTAAACCTTTGAGATTATATTTTATGGGAGAGATCAAATTTAACTGAGCCTACCTATCATTAAAAAAAATTCTGTTCACAAACTGTGGTACGCGGACCCCAGTGGTACGTAACATTATTCCCGGTGATACGTCGTGAGAAGCCAAACAACTCAAGTAAATTAAAGTCGAAAAAGAATAGGACCTCATCATATCTTATAAATAGGCCACCTTTATTCGGACCAAGTCAAGCTAAAAGTAAAACAGATTTAAATAATGTTAGGAGGGGTGTCAACATTTATTCTAGCTCAGACTGCACACCATTAAAAATGTACTGAAATAGTAAATATTAATGATTATGTTGATGGTTCTCCGTACTAAGGAAATTTTTGGGGCTGTACACCATTAAAAAAAAGTTTGGGAACCAATGTTCTAGATTATTATTATTATTATTATTATTATTATTATTATTATATATGCTTTTTTTCCCCTTATATGAAAATATATGTATTTATGGGAGGAAAAGGTGACCTGGCGGTCTAAGGGTAAGGTGTCGGACTTCTATGCTGGCGGCCGGGGTTCAATCCTCGGTCCCGGCACAGATTTATCTTATTACCAAACCCTTCCTTCACCTCTTACAAGACATCTTGTTTATGTGAGGAATGCCAGGCCTCCACTGTGGTTCGGATTCCACGTTAAACTGTAGGTCCTCCATTTCATCTCACAATCACCCTACCATTACACATTAGCGTAAGTGCGTATAACCCGAATGGGTAGTAAGACGTGATGCTAATAATAATAATATTGGAGGAAAAGTAATGTAATTGACTATCACTGGTGTGACATAAACTGGTATATTAATCCAATATTTATTTCTTGGTTAGTACACTGACAGAGCTACTAACAAGCGAAGAAACATGGGTACCGTGGTATAGGTGTAACAAGGTTCCCCCCAGCAGTTAGTGTTTAGTTAGTTACAAAGGGGAACGACTCAAAGAGAACCACGGCCGACTTATTTACATCTCCAATCCGAGTCACAAAGAAGATGTTTAGTAGAAGAGACCGCGGTGCTGAAACTCGACGATAAACTTTGATGACTCTCCAGGGAAACACAGATAAGAAGGTAATTTTAAAACAAAGTTACAAAACCAGGAAACGGAGAGGAAACATCAAAATTGGTATAATTTTCATGTAGGGAATTAAAGCATGTGTGTTTAGCAGGGATTTATTCAGGAGATGTATTAAACAGATCCTACTTCTTTTGTTTTGTTATAAACGTTTAACACCTATATAATGTAAGACTATTTTACAGATTATATAAGAGCAAAACTTCTAGTTTTTTATCTTCACTAAAGCTCCACTCACGCTTTAAAGTCATGCCATTTACTTGTCAAATAACTATGTCCATCTCTTAAGAGCCAACTTCACCCCACGGATAACACTGAACTCGGGTAGGTAATACAGCTTGAATCATGCATTGCATTGTAGTGCAATTGGTTTACTGTATTCTTCTTAAAAGAATATTGGAATTGAGTTAGTGAAACTGTTTTACTATATTTTAAAATACACAACCAAATTTTATAATACAACAACTATTAAAACGACCTAGATATCACAGCTTTCAAATGTAGAATGTTAAGAACCTATCTTTTATTCGATTTTTGTTTCGTGAATATTCTTGTATGTCTCTAATATCTCGTATAAACATGTATCTAATATTTCGTATAAACTTGTATCTAATATCCCGGTTAGTCTCGTATTTAATATTCCTGTTAATCTTGTATCTAATATCCCTGTTAATCTTATATATGATTTCCCTGTTTTTCTTGTATCTAATATTCAGGTTTTCTTGTATTTGATATCCCAGTTTTCTTGTATTTAATATCCCGGGTTTCTTGTATCTAATTTACCTGTTTTTCTTGTATCTAATATCCCGATTTTTCTTGTATCTAATATTCCGGTTTTCTTGTATCTAATATCCCGGTTCTTCTTGTATCTTTTATTCCGGTTTTCTTGTATCTAATATCCCGGTTCTTCTTGTATCTAATTTCCCTGTTTTCTTGTATCTAATATTTCGGTTTTCTTGTATCTAATATCTCGATTTTATTGTATCTAATATATCGGTTTTCTTGTATCTAATATCTCAATTAATATTGTATCTAAAATCACGGTTTTTCTTGTGTCTAATATCCTGGTTGATCCTGTATGTGATATACCGGTTAATCTTTATCTGATATCTTGGTTAATATAGTATTTAATATCTTGGTAAATATTGTATCTAGTATTCCGGTTACTTTTATATTTAATTACCCGTTTAATCTTATTAAACTTTTCTGGTTAAGACTGTAAGTATGGTATACAAGGGCCTTTTTGGGCCACATTTTCGTAGGAGCACGTGCGTGTGTGGGGATGCCATTTTAAATTTTGGCAGCAATTTTGAATTTTACCAATTTAGCGGCCATTTGGAATTTTCATTTATATATAAAATGCTTAACATGTTCTGGCCAAGTTTCGATAGGTTTTGATGGGATCATGCAGGTCCAGACAAGTTTGATTTATTTTTTTATAATGACATTTATAAATTTATTGATTGGTTGGTGATTGTTTTATTGATTAAAATTCTGAAATGTCAGGACATATATGAGCATGTATGAGCAAATTGGAAATTAAGGATAGTCTCCCAATAACTCAAAGCGTTATGTGAAAAATCTAAAATGATGGATCTAATACCCGACCACTCGAGCCCATACCAGTGAGTACTTCCAGTTTTTTTTTCAGTAAGGTGCTACTACTAGACGGGTTTAATCAACTTTGATGACCGCATTTTCTTGTAAAGCTATGAATTTTAATGCCGTTTTTATCTCTTTCTCTCCTTGCCACAACTGCATTTTGTGGTTGTATCACGTTTGTGATAATACTAACATTATTTTTGACGTAAATAATAAATCACTTAAACATGTTTTAACTGGTTTTATACCTATTATAACCGATCATACCAATAATAACCAACCATAACCAATTATGTCTGAACATGTCTAATCAAGTCTAACATGACCGATCATGTTTAAGTCAATCAGTACCTATCAACATAAAAATCAAGATAGTCATCAGTCCCAGTTGGAGGATCCAAAAAACGCCATTTTAACACTACTGCTGAACATTTGTGAGTATGTCTAAGGAAGTTAGAAACTCAAGATGGCTACCCCTCTAATTTACGATTAGAAAATGAAGTTTAAGAAGGTTTATCCCAAACCTAGATCCCTTAATTATAAACCCCTAGTTTCTTACAGTAGTACGTCAATTCCATACTCTTACCGAACTTGTTTGAGCATGTCAATGGATTAATCTTCTGAAAACTTAATAAACATTTTTCACTTTAGCTTCTAATCACATCCGTATTTTGCTGTAGGAAACCATTTCCATACTACTTATGAATTTGTGTGAACATGTTTGACGACCTTTTCTTCTCGTAAGGCTCAATATGTCACTTTCACCCCCTAAACCGACCTCTGAGGGTGTTATATGTGTCGGGACCTAACAATCAAAGATGACGCTACAGGACTACCCCCTACCTCCGGTATGTCACACAACCCTTAAAAACGGTAGAGGAAAGCAGTACTTCAAGAATCCTAAATAACGGAATACCAATTCGCTTTTCAAGAATAGCTTAAGATATCAAAGGAATAGAGATTTATCAATCTAGAGATGTGGTTATTTCGACCCAGTTCAAAAACTATCTCCTTATACATAATTTTGAACAGACGGGTTTTGCAAACATGGGATGGAAGTCTGAAGGAGTGCATGTTCATGCTCTTTCAGGTATCTTTGATTCATGAAGTCCTCTAAAACTCATATTGGGATTTGTTGGAGATTATTTTGATTGATAATCAACGAAAAACATGATCTAGAACTGGTTCGACCGACGATTAGTGGTAATGCTTTCAAATAGCTAGCCCTGAGACACCTTTTAGAATTGAACTAAGTAAAATACCTTGTATCGTGTCACATAGCAAGACTGATATTTACATTCATCTTAACTTACTTTAGTTAATCAGGAGTAAGTGAATCATCGATCGATCTACCCTTACAATCATGGGAAATTGTATGAGTAGGGCCTACCCATATGTACCAACATCTATACAGCATGACCGGACAGTGAAAACATCAACTTTGCTTGAAACACCTCATTATGTTATCATTGCTCTACAGACGGCTTGTAAAATTTCTATATTGTAGTCTTTTTGTTTATTCTCAGCTATGCTCAGCTTAATTCTACTTTAATTCAGTCCCGTCTCCTTATGAATATCATAACCTTGATTTCAATCACGATTATTTCTCGCAATTAAATGAAGACTATGTTAATTTTCAAATTTCATACTTTGGAGCGATCATTCCTTTACCACCACTTTATCCTGCACATTTCAAATTTGATATGCACACAATTGTGTTTGATGTAAGTCGACTGGAATATACACTTATGGAGGGAAGGGTAAATTGTCGAATCACGTTCAAGATGGAGGAAAATATATTTATAGATACAAAAACCTTCTGCCTGATAATACACGACCGCGTTGGCTATAGGTGTAGGATTTGCTTTCTTGAAGTTACATTTATAGCCATACGGTATAGGGTTGACTGTCTTGAAATTCCAAACTTGTTGAGACATGTTCAAAGATATTCAGCAGTAGTGAAAAAAACGGCTCTTTGGATCCGTTATCTGATATTGACGAATATATTAAATGTTTTAACTCAGTAAGTCCTGGGGGGCTTAGTCATGATTGGTCATTTCCGGCATGATTAGAAATTATCGGATATGATCGGTTATTGTAAGCCATGATTGGTAATGGTCAGCTATAACTGGTTTCCAAACATGTTCAAATTCGGGATTATTTACGCCAAAAATAATGTTAGTAATATCAAAAATGTGATACCTCCACAAAGTATTAAAGGGAAAGAAAGGGACGGAAAAGAGAAGAAAATGCATAGCTTACAATGAAATGTTGGCATCAAACCTTATCAAACCAGTTCAGCAGTATAATGAAAATAGTGCCCGACCGCAAAAATCTAGGAGGACTTACTGGTAAGGGCGAATTGTAGTGTATGAAATACGCTATCATGGATTTTCAAATCATGCCATGAGGTATAGGGGAGACACACTCAAATTTCCAACGTGTTCATACATGTTCAGACATGTCCAGTCATATTCAGACTTGTATGTACATGCCAATCAATAAATTAATCACATGTTAGTAAAAGCATTAATCGATGTCAACCAAACAATAAATAAATCTTATTGAGAGCTGCACTTACAAGCCGTGACCTTTTTAATCTTGTCCAAACATTCTTTTGCACTGCGTCTTACTATCCTACTACCTTTTCGGGTTGTACACCTTGTCCAAACTTGTGGAAACCAATTGGAACATGTAAACAATTTTATTCAAGATGGGGTCCTAGGTTCTAAGATTTAAAATGGCTGCCTAAATTCAAAACGCCTAAAAAATGTGGGCGAGAAGCCAATTTTTTGTTACCCTAATGTTGTATTTAATATACTAGCTAATCGGTGGGGAAACGGGCTACTAAGGGTGTGCCAATAAGATTTGTATTTCCTAAAATAAATTTTAATGTATTTTGAGTAGTGGGAGTAATATTTATGGTTTTGAATACTCAACGTTTGTTATTAAATAAACATTGTTGATAACCTTCCTTAACTTGCCCATTGTTTCAAAAAATACTCTATTGTGTTTATTGAAGTATTTTGATGTGTTGACCGCCTCTGTGGTCTAGTGGTTGAATCTCTTGGTCACAAATTCAAAGGTCCCTTATTCGATCCCCAGTGCTTCCAAAATTTATTTATGAGGCAGTGTGTGGGTTTGGAACAGAATCAAACTTAGCTTCTTGATAACAAATGAGATGCTACCTGAGTAAGAAATTATCAGCTAAATTTTGTAAAACTGTAAGGCTGTAAGACACATTGTGCTGACCACATGACAACCTCTCTCTGTAAGTGTTGGCACTATCACCACTAAGATGGTGGCTGCTCGGTCAATAAATTTCGCCTGCATTCTCACACCATGGACATTCTTTATTGTTATGTTATTAATAAATAACTTAAACCTAGATAAATATAGTTGTAGTTTGAAGTCAAAGATAAAATAAAATTAAGTTTCCCCAAAACTGCTTATTTTAGAAGACCAGAATAGCCATTTCTTGATTTAATAACCTCACACTTTTCTCAACTATCAAATTTGGCTTCTGAAACTACACAAGTCTTGTTAATTCATACACCCAAGAGTCCCAAACCACAAGTTCATGATCTGTATATGCTCATAGGGGTTGACCAACGTTAATTAATTAACCATTACCGAGAACCAAACATTGATAAAATCCTACTATTAACTTATACAAAAATGAATTATTATTTTTTAATGGATGAAAATCGAAATAAAAGTACTAATGGCACAAAACACGATTCTGTCCAGTCTAAACAAAAAAATATTAACTGTAGATGTACTCACCACATCTTACCACCCATTCTAGTCACGCGGATACATATTAACTATTAACTAGTTTGGTAGACACGAGGAGAGTATAATTTTGAGGACGTATATCGTAACTTACTTGTAGAGTAGAAATCCCTTAAAAACAGTTAATTAACGATCGGAGGGTGGATGTTGTGTTTGTTAATGGATTTAAGTTAGTTTATAAGCAGTGTGAGGATATATTCAGTTGGTTTAGAACGAGAACGTTCAACACCTCAAATAAAAATTTAAAAAATTAAAACGTCCAATCTCTTCTCTTTTTTTTCACATCGCGTTTTACTACATATGGATATCCTCGTATTCATTTTAAAGAAGTATGGACGTGGAAGGAATGATTTAGAAGAATTGTGACCTTATTTAAATTGAAGGAGAATGGAAAACCATTTTATAAAACTAAAAGATTGGAATTAAACCTTAGCCTCACCTTCAGAAGAAATCCAGTCATTTTTTAGAATTATGCCTTATATCATGCATTAATGCGGGTACCTTCGTTCGAAGATAAGATTACTTTGAGTGGAAATAAAAAGCTGAATGCTTCATATTCCAGGACCTAATTCGTCTTCCTACCCCTTCCTACAACTCTGGGTGGTCCAGATATTATCGAAGAACTCTATACCAGGTTACAGTTCCACTGGGTAATGATTCAATTTATTTCAATTGTTATTTCTAGAACCGGTGAGAACTACAATTTTAAATCTGCAGTATAATATATTTTATCCAAGCATAAGCTAATGGAAATATGAGCCGGATAAATTTATCAACATTCGTCTGGATAAATTGTGGTAATCCGTCTTCTAAGGAAAATAATTCTTAGTGTTGTCAGTCCAGAGTGAATGATGTCCCCCTAGGTCGGAATCAGGCGGGATAAAAAGTGTTAACACTAAGCCAATTGCTTCTGCTAATAAAATAGATTGGAAAAACAAATGGTTAGGCACGTCCCAATAAGTCTTCCTGTAAATTCAGCACCTGGGACACATTTTCTTCGATAATTAAAGTTCCAATGAACAATGCGAGTGAGAAGAAATTCTGAAAAGAAGTCACGTGTACTTAAAAAAATACCATTATCTTTTAGTGGTTGGTTTTTTACTTTCATTTAACGAAAAGAGCACAAGTTACTCCTTTTTAGTTTGGAAATTAGTCAAGTGTGGATCTCGTCTGGATTAATCTACCAAGGTATAGGTTGATTTTGGTAGGAAAAACAGTAGAAGTTAATTACTAAAACTAAAAGTTACTAAAACAACTATAATATAATATCCATACATAAAGTCATATTGTCTGCAGCTTTTGACTTTGATAGATATTATCAATATCTATAAATTAACACAAATAATTTAGAACAATGTTATCAATTTAGGTCACAAAGAAAAATGTTTAATCCATTTAAATGTTTTTTCCAACCAAAATCAGAGTATAAGTGCAATTTCTATGGAATAAAGGAATGATGTAACCTTCTACATTAGGCACGCAGAGAAAGGCTTCAATCTCACTTTGTCTAGTTTTAATATGAAGGGAAGGTCGGGATTTGAATGACAGTTAGATGGAATGAGAAGGTTTTGGACTACATCCACGCAAATACTGGTACAATTCTTCTTATTACCATAACTTTAAAAAAATATGCTAATAGCTCACGTGAACAATATAACTTAATGAAACAATTACAAAAATACTCTAAAATTTTTTCTGTAAGCGGCCTTCCGTATCTTGCTTATAGTGTGACCTTATAATAATTTTCTTCTCTTATTCAGAATATAAAATGTTGTAGCCAACTCATTAAAAAGTATTCAAGGGCATGCAAGCTAGGCAATTTGAGATTGATACTTTTTTTAAAATCAGACAGAACCACATAAAAATCAAACCAAATATGTTCGTGCCTTTAATTTTAACTTTCATTATAATATAAATAAATATCTAACTTCAATAAACACCTAAACCGAGTTCATTTTCGATAAAAGAGTAGTGCTTGGGGGATAATATGCTATGTTCAAAAATATTAATTTTGAAATATTAATATTCAACGTTAGAAAAATAATTAATTGATTAGCTTAAAAAAAATCTTTTTTCCTCTAATTTGATAAAATCTTGTAAGGAAGTAAATGAACAAATTATGAACTAGAACTGTTATAGTTGTTGCGATATATTAGATAATTGTCTCAAGCTCTTCAATTGTCTATATCTATACTAATATTATAAAGCTCCTTTATTAATCACTTTCGGGAAATAGTCGTTTATATACTTGTTACTTTTTTTTTCATAAAAAATCACCTCCGGGTGAGTCGGATACCAATAATAATGATAAGTCCTCGATAAAACAAAAGAAAAATTTGTTTACACAAGTTTACTTTTTCATGTTTAGCTAATAATATTTCAAGAAATATATTTAATCAATTGTTTACTAACTAGATTTATTGAAAATATATTCATGTTAGACTTTAAGGCTATTAGTAAAATCACACTAATTTTTTTTTTTCAAAGAAAGGAAATTAATCATATAATATGTGTGATATATTTGAAACTTTGTAAAATTTGGTTTCAATGGGTCTTTTCACACTTTGTTAAGAATAAATGATTTAAAAAAAATGTTTATATCAAGCCACACAGCAGTGAACGATCCAAGTTCTCCAACGACGTACGCACCTAACACAATACAACTCAGCCCACATACACCCCCCGCCCCGCCCCCCTTCTAGCTTGGTTCCAAAGAGAGATAGGAAAGTACAAATTTAACAGCCTGTCAAGACAAATTATTTTAATTATATTTCCATTGTTTAAGTCTCTAGCTTAAACGAAAGATGAGAAACAGTATTAAAAAAAATCTTATTGTATCAGGAATCACTGACTCACCCAATGGTAATCAATTCTAACTGGGAAATACTTGCTTGAAAATTGGCAAATAGATAGTACTTGGGCACAGACAATAAGAGAATGTCTGTGTACTTGGGATATAAAATACAAAATCCCAATTTTTCAACATGGTTCCAAAAACTTGGTAGCATGGAGGCGTAAAGTGTATTAGAGGGATTTATCTTTTTTTAAAATTCTCATAACAGCCAAGTAGAACACAATTTTTTAAGGTCTTTTTAAGTAGATTTACAAACCGTTTTCTACATTTTGATAGGAAAAATCGTTCAAAAGTAGTTTAGTTAGGTCATTAATTTATTATTTTAATAATCACATTATTAGATTAAATCTTCACAAAAATGATTGATATGCACTAAAACATCTATGGAAAAAATATACTAGTTTTACAGCACAAAAATCCTTAAATTATTCAGCCTTGAAAAAAGACAGAGATATAAAAAAGTGCCATGTTCAACTTACAATGTATTTCCAAATAAGTTCGTCACTTCTCCTCTAAGTCATTAAATAAAGAACTGCTATATATTTTAACCAATAAATACTTAAAACCAGATTAACGCACTTAGAGATACTTAAGAGAAGTGACAAGCTATTTGGAAAGACATTGCTAATTGAACTTGGGAGTCTTTTTTATCTCACTCCTTTTCGAGGCTGAATTACTTAAGGAGATTCGTAGTATGGGACTTGGCACGTTTCTTGCATACATGTTTTTAGAGGATTGCTTTTTCTGGATGCATCATTGAATTATATATAATAAAGCATGAATATGTGTTCATAATTGAAATACAAAATTTAATTTTAATATATAAGTTGAAAGAGGACAGCACTAACAATACAACCTATAAGCTATAAATAGATGGTGAGCGACCATCAGCACATGTATTTATGATGGATTGGGAAGTTTATGGGATTAAAAACAATAATTGTACTAGGAACCACTCCACGTGTAAGCAGTTTATTTATAGACTAATAAAATGCTTACTAAGTATCAATAATATATTTTACTATCAATAAATTTATAGATAAGAATATATTTTCCTTTATATTTTACTTTCTTCTAGTAAAGAATGCACACACCTTCTTTTGAATATGTCAGTTTTGAATTGAATAGCTTTCTTAGTGTTATGTGATGAACGGAACATTAAAAATAAACTGTGCCAGAGAGTTTTTTGATTGTTTCAATATGTTTATTGTTTTATTGCACATTGTTAAAAAAACATATTTTATATTATCATACATATATATTATAGCATCATTAAAATGTTGTTTATGAGTGTTATGAAATGAAAAACAAGATTTCCAGTTTGCAAGAAAAATTGTATTATGACAAAAGTTGGCTTAAATACCTTTACCCTTTGATTTTTTATAACATATTAAGGTGTTAGTTATATTTAATATAAGATAGGGGTGCTTTAGAAATTTGGAACAGATAACTTTGGAAAATTTAAAAAACTTACTTTTATAATATAATAAAAATTGTTTTTACTATTGGTTTTTCCAACGTAAGTGTCTAACAATGAGGTGTGTATAGTGCCTCTGCCTACTGAGTTAGAGATCCAGTTTTGATTCCTGGCATACAGTGAGGAGTTATCAGCAGGGCATAACAGAATATCCTAGAACCTAGAGGATTATGGGGCTGTGAAATTTAGATGTTATTCTTCTCCACAAAATAATGTACCTAACATTTGTGCTCTATTAGGGCCTATATACAATAAAAAAAATCACTCCTTCCATTACTAAACTAAATTATTCTTACTCTTCAGGGTTTAAAAAGTATAAATATCGTACTTTATGCTCGTATGTTTTGATTGCTTGTTGATCTAAAATGGAAATGTCTGTACAGCTGTCTCTTTGAAGTGAGGCCCAGAAAAAACTGATCCACGTGTTCCAACAGCCACCCTTCCCCACTCTGAGCGTGCTTCATGATAGGGGATTGAAAATTGTGTTTGTTCTAGAACTAAGCTATCTTGTAAATCGTGAGCTGATATAGTCATTTGTTTCATTAAAGTGCTCACTAATACTCATCCATAAAAACCACAAAGCAAATTTTATACGATTAAGACATGAACAGTGTTTACAAAGCTTCACTCGTTTTCTAACCTGGAAGAGGCGGTAATTGATCAATGTATATAATTAATATTGCGGGCTCTCAGAAGGTAATTGCCTTGTCAGACTTGCGGCTCCTTATCTCAAAGAGAAGAAGGGGAGAGGGTGGTGTGATAGGGGTAAGAGAGTATGTTTCATAGAACTTGGCCCAACCTTTCTTTCCATAATCGATCTCCCTTGTTGACAAGCTTCCATTCCAGAAGATCGTTAGTTAGCCGAGCCAGTGGGGGTAGGTGATGAAAACAGCCAACCTCGAACTGATGTGTACAGAGCTATCCATCTTGAGGAGGCGGCCACCTTCATCTTCACAACACGTTCAACGTGTCATAAACACGTGGAAGAACAACTTATACTCTCGGGCAACCCCTTGAAAAGGGTGCTATAGCGGTCACACTTGGCTTACAGATAAACGAAGCAACGTTTTGCTCAAAGCTACTCTGATAAAGTTTCCGACGGTTCGGGTTTACAATTTTATCGAAGGTCGTTTTGACCAGACTTCCGCCACACCCACCATATTCACTTTCAATACACAACATATCATAGATATTGAGCTATAGATTAGCTTGATAATTATATATGTATGTTGAGTTCCTGGCTACAAATACAGAGGTCCTGGGTTTGATCGCCATTACTTGCAAATTTTATGAGAATCAGTGAGTCCAAAATAGGATCAACTCAGCCTCGTGATTACAAATGAGAAGCTACTTGATTGCAAAAGTAGTGGATACGGCCGAGAAAACATAGATTAACGGCTTTGTTCTGATCAAATAACACACTATTTACAAATAAGTTGACACTATATTAACCAAAAGAAGATGGTGAACTTTTAGTCAGTATGATTCGATTATGAGCTGATGACAAGGAGGTTTTTTTTTAGGTTGGTAACGTCCATTTATTTTTCACTGTCATGTTATATTTATACGTTTGCTGTTTAGTATGTAAGATTTATTTAATTGCCTGATGGTATTTTTAATGTTTGTGTAGTATTGAAAAATAGGGTCGGTTAGTCAAACAACTATTATAAATCAGTCGAATAAGTGGTAGCTCGGGCTGCATCAACCTCATCCGATTTGGTGTACCGTGGACGGGGAAGATGAGGTTTGAGTCTCAGCTGGTTTTGGTTTATCCTGAACGGTTTCCCATTTTTGCTTCATGAAAATGCGGATACATTTCATATGAATACTAATTTTCTCATCAATGACCTAGTTTAGGATAGTTAATCAAAAGCAAGTAGTAAGATATTACAAATATGAATAATAAACATTGGAAGCTGGGAATTAAGTTACTATAATTATAATATCATAATGTTGGTTTGTATAGTTCAATCAATTATATTTTTCTAGTTTGAAAATAAATATTATTTGACCGTTAAGTAAAATGCTCCTTGTTTTTGTGGAACGTATGCCTAGTCATCATCAGTTATACTGTATATGGGGCCAAAAATTCTTATCTGTAGAATTGGGCTTGTCCCATTTCACTAAGTAGCACATCATATGTCTTGGGCTTGTTTTGAGTGAGCACAACTATGTTTAATACACATTCACCAGCCGCTTTGGTGGCCACATGGTCTAACGTGCTACTCTTGCAGTAGACTAGACCGTCAAACACGGGGAGATTGAGTTTCCAATCTTGGTAGGGTGTATTGAGGGTGGTTTTACCTAAATGACTTTCTACTATCCTGCCACACAAATGTGGGCACACTTCCTATGCATAGAAACTTCCTCATTCCTAAAATTTTTAGTGTAATTAAGACTTAGGCGTCTGATACAAATGGGTAATAAGACGTGGTGCTAAAAAAAATACACACCCATCTTAGAGTCTATAAAACAAATCTAATTTATATATATCACTATATAAAAGTAATATATTATATACTTTTAAAAAAATAAAATTTAACCTCATTTATCTGTTTGAAAAATGTATAAATTCACAAAAAAGTATATTTTCCACGTGAGTGAGATCGCTAGGTTGATCATACTGAATGGATACACATGACTCTAGCTTAAATATTATTTATGATGGATTGGAAAGTTTATGGGATTAAAAACAATTGTAGTAAGAACCACTCCACGTGTAAGCAGTTTATTTATAAACTACAAAGATGCCAGGGTGACCTCACGGTCTTGGGGTAAGATGTCAGACTTTTGTGCTGGCGGCCGGGGTTCAATCCTCGGTCCCGGCACAGATTTATCTGATTACCAAACCCTTCCTTCACCTCTGACAAGACATCTTGTGAATGTGGGGAATGCCAGGCCTCCACCGTGGTTCGGATTCCACGTTAAACTGTAGGTCCTTCATTTCATCTCACAATCACCCTACCATTACACATTAGCGTAAGTGCGTATAACCCGAACGGGTAGTAAGACGCGGTGCTAATAATAATAATAATAATAATACTAAGATGCCTATTAAGTATCAATAATATATTTTAATATCAATAAATTTATAGATAAGAATATATTTTCCTTTATTATCTATTTTCTTTAATATGTTACTTTCTTCTAGTAAAGAATGCAAACACCTTCTTTTGAATATGTCAGTTTTGAATTGAATAGTTTTCTTTGTGTTATGTGATGTACGGAACATTAAAAAAAATGTGTAAGAGAATTTTTTTATTGTTTTACTGCACATTGCTTTAAAATATATTTTATATTTAAAAAATATCATTAAAATGTTGTTTATGAGTACTATGAAATGAAAAACAAGACTTTCAGTTTGCAATAAATATTGTTTCATGACCAAAGTTTGTTTATATATCTTTATTCTTTTTATTTTAATAACATATTGAGTTGTTATTTATATTTAATTTTTATACAAATGAGATTGATATATGGACAGGAAACCTTTTAATATTCATCATCTTGTTTCCCTAAAGGGTTTTACAAATAATTACCTCAAAGACGTTATATTACAAATACAATTTGAAACAATTTCGCTGTTGGTAACCATAATTATAAAATTCTCATTAACAAAGTTACCCAAACATGCTTACGGAAGAGGAAAAAAAAAGTCACGAGAAAAATGCTTATAGATTAAAAAGTGTTAATTTCTTTTTGTTCTTTCATGTTACAGTTTTTTAACTGTTCCCAACGCTGCGTTTCTTTAATGACCTGGCAGATTTCCAAAATAGTTACAAACGAGATCGAGGCGATTGTAAGAAGAGTTGGTATTCACGTACCATATAAATATTTTAGGTAAAATAACAAGGGCTACATAATTGATAGTCTCAAATCCCAACAATATAAAAATAATTGTTATTGTATTAAAACATGTACGATTTTTTTATTTAAATAAACATGTATTTCAAATTTGCACGCGTTACACAAGAGCTACTCATGATTTAATTACCCACACTGGTGATCACATTATCTAATATGTTAAGTTAGACCTATAGCTTAATTTTCTTATGGGCATTTGGAGCATCCTTTATAAAATACAAACATATTTTTGTGATCAAAATTGACAATATTTTGTTATTTTAATAACTATGATAGATTATTATTTATGTATATAAATATCATATTCTATAGGCAGAGTCTGTGATGGATTAATGGCAGCATAAAGACCTTTAAAATCTGCGTTATCTGATAGCTCGTGATCTTAATTGATCACACCCCATCAGTCTGCTTAGCAGTATAGGAAAACTTTTGAAAAAATCATTCTGCAGCGATTGAAAGCCATCGGGAGAGATCATCGAATTGTCCCCGACATACAATTTGGATTTAGGAACCGTCATTCAACGGTACACCCAGTCCTGAGCCTAGTGGATGACACGACAGAGAACTTTAATCAAAGGGAAATCACGCTATCTGTACTCATGGATGTAGAGAAGGCGTTTTATAAGGTCTGGCAAGCCGCCCTTATTTACAAATTGATCCAGGCCAATTTCCTAATGGTTTATGTACATCTAATCAAGAGCTTTCTAACTGGACGACACTTTCAATTCAAGATGGAAGGTAAAAGGTCGCCTCTTCATAGTATCAGGGCGGGGGTGCCACAGGGGTCGGCAATCTCACCGTTCCTATACACTGTGTATGTTGCTGACATCCCCACGGACCCAATGATCAAGACTCGGCTCCTCGCAGATGATACTCTGTTCTACATTGCCAACAGGAACGTGAAGTAAGCTCATCTCCGCCTGCAGCGGTACCTCGACGAGTTTAGCAGTTGGATGGAAAAATGGAGGATGAAGGTCAACCCAGACAAATCGACAGCCATGATAATTACGAAGAGGAGACCCCAAGCCCCGCCCCAGCTTGTAGTGTTGGAGGAGGCTATCCCCTACAAGAAGTCAATGAAATACCTCGGGGTGATGTTAAATTCCAAACTCACATGGAAGGAGCACGTAGTCTACACAAGGAAAAAGGCAATGGGGGCCTTAATTGCAAATTACAGCCTGTTCAAGAGCCCAGTGCTGGAAAACAACAGCAAGCTGCTGCTGTTCAAAAGCTTAGTACAGCCTATTATGGTATACGGATGCGAGGATACTCTATTAGTAGTGGTAAACAAAGTACCTAGGTGTATCTTAGGCGTGAACACCCAAACTAACAATGCGCACATACACGCTACCACCGGTAGTGCGACTCTACATGAAATCTTCCGGCAGCGAGGTGGCAAACTCTACAAACAAGCCTGTGAGGTAGAAGACAACGCCATTGTTAGAAGACTCGGCCAGTACGACATCCGAGAGCCAAGGAAATACAAGAAGCCCCGGCTCGAATGAGAAAAACACCTACACACCTTCCCAATCAACCCCTTCCTACTAACCACTCCTATTTCTCAGCATTGCAAAATCCTTGGGTCCTCACCCCCACACTTCCCCATAAGCTAGAATCAATTTTCTTCACACCTGCACTTTCATCAAAGCCATGTTCAATTAGTGTCTAATTTAATTTTATGTATTTTCTTTCAGCTCGACTAGATCTTACTTACACACTACACCAAACTCATTTCGGGCCTAACTGCGCTTGTTTCCATCACAGTGTACGATTGCTCGAATTAGCAACTCCACACTAACACTGTCGCTCCCAACATACAAACCTTCACTCTCCAACTCCATTTTCCCTTCACAACCAATTTACACTTTTAGAATTAGAGGTTATGATCTGGGACTACAGATTGGTACTTTAGTCATAAACAAGCCGCCTACCCCCTCTGAAAGTCCCTTCTGACATTCAGAGCGAGTAGTTCAAGGTAAATAAGGGAACGAGTTATTATTATTATTATTATTATTATTATTATTATTATTATTATTAGCACCGCGTCTTATTACTCGTTCGGGTTATTCTCACTTACGCTAATGTGCAATGGTAGAGTGAATGTGAGATGAAATGAAGGACCTACAGTTTAACGTGGAATCCGAACCATGGTGGAGACCTGGCATTCCTAGCGAGTAATTGATCACACATATTTTACTGACGATTTCCGCACGTACATCACAGACTGTCTTAAAATATGTTAGAAAAATGACCCTGGGAACGTGACAACTCCCGGATAGCTCAGTGGTGAGAGCGTAGTGAGCCAAGTGTCCCGAGTTTGTTTCCCGTTTTAAGGTGGTATTTTCCAATTTAAAGAATAAATAACTATACATTATAAATATTTTTAAAATATAAAGGAAAAGTGACAGCTGCATATCACATGACTTGACTTATGAATACGTGAAAGTAGATTTAGCAGCTTTTTCCAGATGTCAGATATGACCATTCGTCAGAAAAGGGTGATACTATGTTAAACAAATCTGCCAGTAGTGGAGATTTAAGGTCTGAATCTCGGTTGGGAGCATTTGGAGTAGTTTTATAAATGAGATGTGTTTGCGAAGACAGAGAATATTGGGTTAGGTCCCCCATTCTTCACATGGTTGCATCAACAGTTGTCGAAAAATTTTCTCGAGGGTGTCCTGGAATTTAATGAAAACCTTTTCTCTTAGTTTAAAAGTTTGTCATCTGATACTACTATGCTCATGACAGTTATTCAGGAACTGTTGAGACCACCATTTGAATAAAATTAAATTCTATATTATTACTGGATCAAAATTTGATTTATTTTGATCAAAAACTTTATGATATAAGAACTCCAAACACCTTTTCTCGCGTTCCCTGAATCCCTAACTTTACCTCACTTATTCTGAACAGCAATTTAAGTTAATATCTAGTAGTTTTCCCCTCTCCCTCCACGAAAATATGGGTAATCTTTCTTTAAACTTAAGCTTACTAGTACCTAAAACCATTAACGTGATTAGTACTTAGGCGTATAACCCAAACGGGTAGTAAGACGTGGTGCTAAAAATTAAAAAAATATTACAACCATCGTAAGAAGGAATATTGACTTTCTGAATCTCAGCTGACCATTGTATCAACAGATCCATAGGATTGTGCTTAATAGAATTGTGAATAATGTCACTTTTTCTTTTTTTAAACACCCAAATTTAAAACAAAGCCACTTACATCGTAATGTAGGAACAACTTCACACTGATTGATTCACAAGGTAGGGCGACAGAGTCGGTCATCTAGTAAGACCACGTGTGTATGAAATACTGGTGAGCGTTGTTTGTGACCAAGACCCGAAAACCAAGTCACTCGACCGACAGTGGTTAACAAGGCTTAGATTACGTTCAGACGGGGCGGATTCGTCCGTGCGGTTTGAGCCACGTGGAAATTGGTAGCTATTCAGACGTCGCGGAATCCAGGCGGAGTATAAAAGGAAAGTTAAATAAAGCATCGTTAATATTTACAAAACCAAAACCTTGACATTTAGGACGGATAGTACAGAGGGTCAGTTAGTCATTGGCCTACTATTCATATATAGTATAAATATTTGTGATAGTAGCTAATATTATAATAACTATTATTAGCACTTCGTTTTACTAAACGTTTGGGTTATACGCACTTACGCTAATGTGTAATGGTTGGGTGCATGTAAGATTAAATAGAGGACCTACAGTTTAACGTGGGATCCGAACCACGGCGGAGGCCTGGAATTCCACACATTCACAAGTTGTGATTAATACACGTATTAATACACGTCTTGTCAGAGGTGAAGGAAGGGTTTGGCAATCAGATAAATTTGTGCTGGGACCGAGGATTGAACCCCGGACCCCAGCACAGAAGTCCGACACCTTACTCTTAGACCACCAGGTTACCAGCTAATAACAAATATCTGTAATAAAGAGCAAACCTAACAAGTATGTTCTTTTTTCCCAATGAATCCCTAGCGTGGGCGAATAGTTCCACCATTTCCGTACAAGTTATTTTTTTTTATCTTGTTGGAATATTCTTCACATTCCTATCCGATATGGCTGGCCTTTTCTCCACCCCGTCATCAAAAAGCTTTGTATCGAAACGCTCCATAATTCACTTTTCTGCCTACGTCCAAACCGCACTGAATCCGCTCGTCAACTGAACGCTCTAATTGAAATTCATAGAGCTCGAGCCGCGCCGAATACGCGCGGTATAATTTCTGGCGGTCGGTCAGCGGACTCCGCTCGGACGATTGTGTGAATGCATGTGTGGAGCTCGATACAACTCGATACCACGCGGATTCCGTTCGTCAATATCGACAACGTAATCTTTTACTAGTTTCTAATTGGCTATTCGTAAACATTTCTCATAGACTCGTTATTTCTTGGAATAGTTCCTGGCTAAGTGTATTGTATGATTCAACTTATACCGGGATCTGTAGATATGTGGGCCGAGGATACAACCTATAGTTTACCGGGGACGTGGAAGTCGGGGTTCAAATCTCAAGTTAATAAAGTAAGATGCTTTTTTAAAAAATAGATATCTGAGAATTTAGCTCAGTCGGTAGTGTGTCAGACTCCTGAGCTAAGTATCTTGTCTTTGATTCCTTGCATGGAGGACACATTTATAATAGGATAAATGTGAGTTTCTCCTTTCACAGTGATGAATTCACGGCCAGTGGTTGGGTGTTATGTTATTCTAGATTAAAGTTAGTTAATAATTCTGTTCATTAAGTGCACGTTAGATAGCACATTAAATAATAATAATAATACTATGGCCTTTACGAAAATGCTGGTACATTTATTATCATTTCTAACTTACTCATTACTACCCAAACAGTGTAAATGGCCTGAAATCATCACGTTTCTAAGAGTAGCATTTTGGCCACCAGGGAGGCCCATAATAATCCAAATATGATCTTTGCCAAAAAATAACCTGAGCCTTTTTTGACGGTAGCGTCATTGTATAGTAGAAATACGACGTGATGGTTAGTTAAAACTAAACAAAGATAAATACTTTAAATGAGATCCAAAGGTGTACCCGTGACTCGGAAAAGTCTTCATGACACTGTTAGTTATGTTTCAACAGAGATAATACCTGGGAAATATAAAATAATTGATTTGGCTATAGGGTCTACACATAACCTTAACTATCACATATATATATATATATATATATATATAATGAATATTGATATTCCTTTTGGTGGATGAAGAAATATTTTAGTTAAAAAAACACCGTAAGTACAGGTACACCTATCCAGAGCTCAAACACTGACCTCCCCCTCACTAGAAAACCAGATGAGAGTAAGTTGAGGCTTTAACCAGCGTGCCCATCGATGCAATAGAGATTGAGCTGTTTGACGCTAAGGTTTTTGTTATCAAAATTATGTTTCAACAGAAATAATGGAGAAATCTAACGCCTTTACTATTACTTGTATTGTACATGATTGGTGAAACTTGGAAGATATATATATATATATATATTATATATATATGTGTGTGTGTGTGTGTGTGAAAATACCTTCCCCAGCAAAATTGGCAGGCTCTTTCGCGTTCGCCCCTAAAAGCAACCTTAGAGTTGTAGACTTAAGAAGAAGAAGTATAAACACGATAAAATATTATGTAAATTAATTGTATTGTTTTATGAACCATTCAGGATTAAGCCAGTGTCCTCTAAAGCCAGAAATACACATACACCTCTGGCCATAGGAGGTCTCCTCATCATACGAACTAGTGCGCGGGTCTCTATCACTTGGAGGTACGACTTCAAAGAGCGTACCGGAAGTTACTTCATTTCTGTTCCGGGGAGAAGAGGTGTAATCAAGTTAAACTCTGCATTGATGGGGAAATTCAGCAGAACTTTGCGGGAAATATTAATTTCAATTAAGTAAAACATTTTGCTTTTTATGAAATGTATCGTTAATTGATAACAAATGTATTAATTATAACCAAACCAAAGATAAAGAATTTGTTCGACGAGGAAAAGCTTGTTAACCACTTTTAAATAACAGGATTTCTGGACATAAGCAACGAGTGTCAACGGTTGTTTTATTCTATTTAATCAAATGAAAGTTGTATATCCATAATATTGTTAATTTTAAAACACGTTATTATTATTATTACTATTATTATTTAGCACCGCGTCTTACTAACCGTTCGGGCTATACGCTTTAAGTACTAATTACGTTAATGGATTATAAATTAGGAAGGTTTAATTAGAGGAAGTGAACCCGCATTTGCGTGGAGGGAGAGTGGAAAACCATTTAGGAAAACCACCCCCAATTCACCCGGCCGAGATTCGGACCTTGATCTCCCCATCCTCGGCAGTCGAGCTCAACACGAATAGCGCGTTAGCCAACTACGCCACCGAGGTGGGTTTTGAAACGAGTTATTTATACATTCAGATTATTAGTAAATTAATGTGAAATTTAATTACACCTACACAAACACTTGTATTTGATGCAAAAAGTAACGAAAAAAGAATACATATGATAAAATAATACTTGTAAGTCAATTTTTTGATTTATTACAAATAACTAGAATTTTAAAATAGACAATGTTATATTCATACTAACCCAGGATATATGAATTTAAAAACAGGAACAATATATTATGTTTTATTTTATTGTGTTATTTTAGAATAATAAAGAACCCACATGTTAATATTTCTGCAACCTTAGTTAGAATGCTTAAGAATTCATTATCTTATAAAAGTAGTATGAAGGAATTTTTATGTTTTCTTTCAATTGTAAGAAAACTCCCTTTCTAAAGGTAAAAGAAATCTCGTTTCAAGCTTTGTAGGATTCGGGTCATATTATTATAATTTAATCATGTGTAATCTTTAAGTGTATAATTCTTAATTTGTGAAATCAATGGTACAATATTTTACAAATACGATATATTTGGTATCAAATGAAAAATCAACATAATAAAATATTAACTCATTCTTACCCTATATTATCATCACTATTTCAACGGACAGTTTTAGTAGTAAAAAAGATCGTGACAAATGGAACTGTATTTTAAAAATGCTTGGTCATGCAAATATCATTGTTAACTTTTGTTTACAAATATGGAGGGCTGAGTACTTGACCAAAGTTGGACACACTCTGATACTCAAGTTGGTACTTATTTATGGACAATTGCTCGTAATGTGGTTTGTGCTCTTAATTTGTGGCAGAGAACAAATTATCGAGTTTGTTGTGGGGTACACTTAACTAAAAGTATTGATGGAGTGTTGTTACGACAAGGGAACCTACTATTTACCAATTTATATAATTCTTTATTTTATTAGATAACCAGATTATGCAATACCTGTGGATGGTTCTCTAATTACAATTAATAAGTTCAGCTGTTTTTATGGACCTTTGCAATGCCAACATACAGTTTTCAATATTTCTTCAAACCATGTTTACTTTTTAATAAAATGAAAATATGGACTAATCAAAATTGGGTGGAAATGTTTTAACAATTTATTTTAAATAAACTATTTAATCATTGTTATATTTTATTTCCCCAAAGTTTGGTATATTGTATTTCAACCTTATTTTAGAAATCGTACTTAAAAGTTTTTTTAAAGTTTTTCTTAAATTATAAATTATATTTAAATATAGTGAGCTAGAGCGTAAGCTTTATCAACGGAACATTTTTCCGCCATCAACTGTTAAAAAGGTTACCCACACCATGTTTTTAGTGAATCATCAACATAAACAATAATCTAGTTAAAAATAGCTTCAATCTTCATTTTCGTAAATTACACTAATTTGTATGATGAGAGTTACAAATTAACCTTTTTATAGACAACCTGTTTCTAAAAATAACATAAGGTTGTGCAAATTAACTTTTATTTATTTTTCTGGTGGGTTTGTTAAGTTTTTTAAAGTTGGTATATTTTAATATGTTTAGAGTTTTTCTGTTCACGATGAATTTGAATGCAGTAGCATAAACATTAAGTTAAATGTTATTGATTCTTATTTTTATTTTCAAATATGGTTTATTTTAGTGTATCTACTATAACTAAAAAAATGTTTTATTTCAATATTAACATGATTAGTAATAATAATAAAAATGCGCTGGTCAATCGTACTCTTTTTATGACAAGATGCCATCCAGTTTTTTTAAGTTTGAGAAAACCTGCAATGCTCTATTTTTAAAACATTTAAAAATAATGGTGTCTTACTGAGGGCTATAAACATAATCACGGTGGATACACGGAGGTGGGTTTTCATAAATAGTTTCCACTCTTTTTTTTTACGTAAATGAAGGTATACTCCCTTTAAACTTCACCTTCCTTATTTCTGATTAGTGTAAATAAATACATTCCCGAAATTTCAGTAAAATTACGTGCACGGACAATATTAATTGATTACTCGCTAAGCCTATTGGTATTTAAAATTATATAATAATTGTTTGATAAGTGAAATTAACTTTTAATAAATGTCAAAAATTTTCAAAAATTATTATGATCTCGCTTTTATTGGTATTTTTACCTACTGCGTCTTACTACAAATACCACCTTTGCCTTTAACTAAACAAAGGGTGTAGAGAGGAGGAATAAATAATTAGAGAACATTTACACACATTTTCGTGGAGGGAGAGTGGAAAACCCACTATAAAAAACAAGAACATATGGTTGGAATTGAAACCCTGACCTTCCTGTCACCATCAATACAGACTATATCAACCTGGCATATAGACCGCGTGACCATCGATGCGTGTTTATAGTAGCTAATTTAGAATTGTGAAAGGAAGATCACCAACACCATTGTTATATAATTTTATCATGGCAGGAATCAAAATCATCACCTTTATCTAAGTATGTAGACGTGCAACCAACTAAGCTAAGGAGTCAAACATACTATGAGAATTAATATAAAAGAATACAAACTTTAAACTTTGAGATAAAAATACATTGATAAACAGCTTGTTTGTTATTAATTAACATTTACTGCATTTCTTTTGAAGTTTATAAAGACGTATTCATAATGAATATTTTTATTTTTCATATTTGGAAATAAGTAAAGAAAAAAAATGATGAAAGTTAATTCATTAGTTCTCTAATAGGATTTGTTTTTTTCTTAAGAGTCGCGCCTGGAAGGCTCGCAACATAATTACATAATTAAAGTTCAGTTTGTGGAGGTTGAAAGTTAAATCCATGCCAAGACGTTCGAAAGATTCTTTCTTTAGCTCGCTTGGGCTAGGTGAGTCAAAGGAAAACTTTTATTGAAATATTTCTTAGAGTTTAAATCAGGGTAGGTCTGCTATTGGAGACCAAATAAAATGAATTATGTGTGAATTATATTTACCTTAGATGAAACATTTATAAGTTTTAATTAAAAAATGCCAAGAGATCTGCCGAATCTAAAATATAGCTTTATCTACTATATGATTCAATTAATTATTAGAGATCAGTAATATGACCGCAAGAAAACTCAAAGAAGTTATTTTAAGAAGATAAATTGTGATTGGGGGTCGTGGATAGCGCTAAGGTGGTGTCCTCAAACAACCCGACCAGGTAGGCCTCGCTGCCTCCCTGAGTTTGAAAGTGCATTATTTTAGATTAGTAACTTTTAGCAATACCTTTTCTCTGGCTCATTAGTAATCCAAGCGTTCTTTTGTCACAAAAATTAAGATACTATCAGTAAAGTAGATTTCACTAAAGTTTGTTGAAAGTAATAATTTGCCACAATTTAAACTCTTTCATTACTTAACTTGATCTTATATACCTGTGATGTCAAACTACCCGTTCATGGTTGATCTATATATATATATATATATATATATATATACACACAGAGTATTTTTTATTCTAATGTGTTTAGGGATGAGAAATGTTGTATTTATAAAATGTATACCCACATTTGAGTGGGAAGGGGGGAAGAGTGGAAAAACAATTTGTAAAAACCACCTTCATTAGGTTCTACACCCAACCAGGATCGAACCTAAATAACCCCGTCATCATCAGTAAAGTCTATCGCAAGCGTGACGCCCTACACCATGAGGCCACTGTAATAGGTCTTAAGTTGTTAAATTTGAATGATTCAATAATACTCAATTATTTGTTAAGTAATCCATTGACAATAAACTGCACTAAAAAGGTTTTAAAATATAATCTATAATCCAATTTTCATAGAAATTGACTATACCTAATCTGATTGATAGAAAAACTGTTTGGTATCCTGTCATACATTCATACGTCAAGTCATATGATCTGCAGCTGCCATTTGATGTATCATATAAAAGCTTATCAATACAATAGTAATATATTATCAAATTTGGCTGTTAAAATTATGTTTGTATGTTTTTAAAAGTCTCTCTTATTAAAATTGGACTTTTACTTATACAAATATTATGCGTTAAACTATTTTAAAATTCAAACATTTCAAAGATGTATAAAAACTGGTTAGGTGTTATGACTTGTAAGTAAAATAAAAAGATAAAAACTATATTTAATTATAAAAACTACACACATTTTCTCTTGAATAATTTTGCTCTTACTTCTGTTTTGCACTCACCCTCCTCCAGATGCTACATAGCGTCGTTATACTAATTATCGCAGTATTTCCACTCCTGTCTCCTAGCACAAAACCCAGTAAAGAAGTTTTAACACCTAGCTTTTCTCTACCTTATATTTATTCTGCTACGGAATAAGAGAAGAACATTTTTTATTACTCTATGTCGGGGAAAATAAAACTTGTACAGAGGGAGGAAGATTTATAGCTATATGTGAAGAATATAAATTCTCCTGCCTGGATGCGAACTACCATCATCAGTTTAAGTGTTTTGAGAATTTTGTTTCTTTGTTTTAGATCGAATGTCGATTATTTTAAAACATTTTTTAAATATTTTTAACTAAGTACTATCCACCCGTTCTTTTATTGTTATTTATTTGAGGTATTTAACGTAGGCCATACACTTTCTGAACCGATATATTATATCAGCATACGAGAATTTCTTTGAGCGAGAGCGAAAATGCCTACATATTTTTCCGGGAAAGTTATTTCTTATATACCTTTCAGGGTTCTTTTACACGCCACAATCGACATGGAACCGACGGCTGTACTTCCCCTCCGAAGTAAAGCCGTGCAATGGATTTTTATCGTTCAAGAAATGTCCGTCAACCCCGGCTGGGTTTGAACGCATAGACATCGGGTCCAGAGGCGAGCACTTAACCCGAAAACAAGCCAAGTTGACTACTAATTTTTCGACTTGGATGTATTTTACAATATTACTATTATTCTTTTCAGTCAATGAATCTATACATTATAGCAATATTATTATTACTGACTATCTGGTCTCCCGTAGTTTAGAAGCTAGAACTCTGTATGGGCTGAAAAATAGTGCTCTAAGGCCAACATTTTGTTTCTTCACTATGACCATGATGTCTTATTTATACCTAGGAATTATTCAAAGACTGTCTACTGAAATACCGATGAGCATAAGCTCAGCAAAAGGCCTAAAGGTAGTGTAACCGTTATAGTGAAACAAAATGGCAGATTATACTAGATTGTAGTTGGTTTGATATTTTAATAACTGGGTATCCGAGTTATGTCCATGTGAAATTTCACCACAGAGTGTGTGGTGGTTTTTTGCGTGAAAGGGTGACAACATATTTAAAAGGTACTTTGTGCTAATTTAGGCATCCAGTAAATCTACTAGCTATATTTCTCAACGTTTTAAAATCATGTACACCTTATTATATACATTAGGCGGTACCTAGCTTCTTATGATTCTAATTATGATCCTCTGTTATATTTCCAGGAAATACAAAATAAATTCCAGTGAATTTATCAAAAGTATTAACATTTTTTGAGATCTTCTATTATGATAAGACTATATTTTTTTCATGTATTAATTATAATAAACATCTAAACTATTTTATTTTATGCATAAAATACTTAACGTGAAACTTCCGACACACCGGTAACACTGGTATACAAAATAAAACGAATTTTTCGGTAAACAAAAAAAAAGTCCGATCCTATTATCACAGGGCTCATGGGATTTAATATGGGACAGACTTGCTCTTAGTATTTATATTTAATTCTTATACAACTTGTAAATAACCTTTATAGTTCATACTTATTTTATAATAAAATCCAAAAGAAAAGAACCCAATGCCTTTTACCATTTTTTGTGGACTTGCTCCCGATCAATCCCTATTCTGTGGCTGGGGTGGGAATATGTCACTAGTAAGAACCAGACAGTAACAATACAAAATATGTTAAAATGGTTAAACTATTTAAAAAGAGAAGTATGCAGAGTCATAAACCAGAAATGGACTATCTTTCAACAGATAGCAAATAATATTTTTTATAAATCACTTGTAATTTAACTAAACAAATACACTAATATGCAATCCCTTACAATTATAATAACTGTACAAGTGACAGCATTAAGCAAACTACCGAGTTGAAGGTGGCTGCTGTATCTGATTGCTCGTGATATTAATAAAATCACACATTTGTAGCCGATGATTTCCGCACGTCCATAATAGATTCTGAATGTGGGGAATGCTAAGCCTCCACCGTGGTTCGGATTCCACGTTAAACTGTATGTCCTCCATTTCATCTCACAATCACCCTACCATTACATATTAGCGTAAGTGCATATAACCCGAAGGGGTAGAAAGACGCGGTGCTAATAATAATATTAATAATAATAATAATAATAATAACATAATAGATTCTACCTTAAAATATGAGTGAAGAATGACCTTGGGGACGGCACGATTCCTGGATAGCTCGGTGGGTAGAGCATTCGCGTACTATAATAAAGGTCTCGGGTTCTATTACCGTGCCCTGGTATAATTTTTTTCAATTTTCCAAAAATGATATCTAGATGGAGTAAATCTTCACTAAAATTATACATAATAGCTTTAGCTATTTGATTTTTAAATACACTAAGCTCCTCACACAGATACTTTCTAAAACGTTTAAAGAATATTTTTATATGCATGCTCTTATATGACATAACTGAAACTTAATAAGTATTAATTTATCCGTTAATTTTTTTGTATTTATCTAGTCAATTTTTAGGCTGTTGTTCAAGATTATTTTATCATAACAAAGTTTTACGTGTTTTAACTTCTTTCATCAAATTTTATCTCACTAAATATATCAACAAATTTAACATTGGTATTCTTTTCTTAAAACACATCTAAAATCTTCATAAAACTGAAATACAATATAATTTAAAGTATTACCTCGTATATTATAAATGTTAAATGGGGTTCAATAAAAATTATATAACTACTTTATTTGGAGAAAAAATGTTTTCGGTCCAATATTTTAACAACTATTTATACATTTATTTTTATTATTATTAAAAATATTATATCATTATTGCCAATATTATAAAAGGTTATATAAAAAGTGGTACAATATGGGCTAATTGATTTCCTTAATTATATAGAAGTGTTTACTAAACCAATACGATTTTGAAACAAAATATAGTCCAGATATTGTATAAGAAACCCATTATCTGATACAAGGGAAAATATTGTCAGCTTCAAATCATCACGGGGCCATATTGTAGTCTTAGAAAAGGTATTTGACACAATTGACCGTGGTATGTATGTATAAATCAAAACAAATGTCCTCAACCTTTTCCTACAGTAGAGCACATTCAAAACTAACGGTAGTGTAGCGGACGCCATTTAATTTTTATAGTCAAATCTATTGCTGGACATAATTAATAACGAAAATAACATACACAAAACTTAATAATGTTATTGAAAAAAAAGTGTGAGTTTAACATATAAAATTTACAGTTTTATTCTTACATAAAAAACAAAATGACACAAGCAAAGCTAATCCAAAGCAAGTTTAACTCAAATAAACAATTTAAAAAAACCTAAAAGTCAATGGTATCTTTGGAATTCTATTTCATAGCCAGTATTTCATAATTCGGGACGCAGGAGCATATTCCTGTACGTAACCAATAATCAAGATGTGTTTCAGTAGGTTGAGATGTTTCTTTGATTCTACGAGTATCATGGTTGAAAACAATGATTTGCATAAGTAAGTGGAACACAAAAACTGTTTTCTCATTTATGCTGCACTTTTCAAAAAGATTTTTTCTCTCTCAACCAAATATTAGAAGTTTTCACCTCTTATATTGGATTTTAGTACAATGTCATTCTGACGATCCACAATCTCTCACTACAGTTCATCTGCCCTTTCTTGCACAAGTCTTTCAATAGATGCAGCTATTTTGCTTGGCACGTAAAATCATTTATAAAAAAAGAAGTGACCATTGGCTCGATGATAGTAAAATGCTCTAATCTCGTTTCAAACTTATCTTGAAGTAAATGAAGGTGGATGACAAATGAAGAAGAGTTGCATAAAGTCATTGTCACCTAAAATTTTCTCAATAATTGGGAAATGCATGAGGTACTTCATCTGTATATGAAAAGTTAATAAAACCAGTTTTACTTTAAATGATTTTAAAGATATTATCATTAGAACTACGTGTACATTTACCCTGCAGCTCCAAGATAAAAAAATTATTTGATGTCTGAAAGAAGTTCCAAGTCCACCAACCCACAATACTTATTTGATTGTAGTTTGATTTCTAGAATTGCGAAAATGTCTTTATCTCTTCGATTAAGCTTACACATTTTTTGAAAACTTACCAGTGTGGTGAAAACACATTTTTTTCCTCTTTCTTATATTTCTTGTATACTTTCAGTGTCTTCTAAATATATTTACTTAATAACAGTTAACGTCAAGAAGTATAAAAATTGTGCTTTTTGTTGAGCGCCACTCCTAGGATCTAGGAGAAAAATAATAATAATAAAGAAAAAAAAAACATTTACCTCGACTAATTCAGAGAGTGGAACGACGACTCTCAATATTCGAGACCACTGGGTAATAATTAATATAAAACATGAGCCATTTAAATAAAAGATGGATTGTTGAGATAAAATGTATTAATTCAGACTACAATAAAAAAATGTATATTAAATGCCAATTATTGGAACTTTTGTGGGCTTATTATTGTTTCCTTTTTTTACCCCATCTCAATCCTACCTATGGAATTCCAGATAGTTATAATTTTAATTTGACAAAATAAAATAGTATTGTAGAGACAAAAGAAGAAGAGAAAAATCAATACAATTATTATTTAGACATAAAATAATATGTTAATTAATTCTCTGAATTAGATAGTCTTTCTGAAAGTTCTTACATGAATTCTGATTTTTGATAAAAGAAAAAAAAAATTAAAGTTGAAGAGTTGGTTTGACCTCACCAATAAATTAGTCCATGCTGAAACAACACCAACTTCAGAAATTGGTTTCACTTTATTAATGTTAGCTCATCCACAGTTCTTAAAAATCTAGACAGTCTAGCTCTTGCACATCTACTTAGCTTTCCATTTGCTACTAGAACTTTATTTTACAACCATTAATTGACTTTAAAAATAAATTAAATTAAGAGCTCCACAGATTTGGCTCCATGTTAGACAAACACCGAGGAAGAAGACCCAGTCTCCTACAGAAAGTCTTCCAAAAATCAAATTTAAAAAAGTTCTATTTTTTCCTGCCAAGTACAAAGAGAAAACTACTTTATTAAAACAAAGGAACAAAAGCTAAAATGTTGACTATGGACTAGGGATAAAAATCAAATACAAAGCAGGTATAATATAAATATTGAAATATATGCAAATGAATGTGAACAATATTTTTTCATGAAAAAGTTAAAATGTTTGTTTTAATCTGTATTTGTTAACATCGTTCCTCTTTTACTTCTTTATAATTAAGATACCCGCCACTCACTTTTTTGAGAGATCTGCGCATGCGTTGAAATAAATCATGACCGACATTGAAACTAGATAAAAGAAGAGTCAACAAACTATTTAAAAGGATAATTAATATGTTTAATAAAAGGTAAGTGTTCTTCCTTAAGTCACAATTCCTTATTTAAATTATTTAAAACAATGTTATACGTTGTTCCTTCCGTCCTTTTATTTTATTGAATGGATGTAAATAGTGTTATTAGTCAGGCCGGCAATGCAGCGTGTTAAACGGTGGCCAGACTTTGAAGTGCTTAAATTTCAAACAAAAATAAATTGGAAACTGTTCACAAAATATAAAAAAATATAGGGAAGGACATGGTAGGGTGTTAAATAACGTTACACCAGATGTGTTCAAAAAATTGTGGAAATAATCAAAAGGATCGGTGAGTACCATGTTGCCCACGGGCATATTGTTGGTGATCCTTGATGTAGAAATAATATACATAAGAGACACGCCTCTAAATTAAATGCATGTTAGACTTAAATCTTTTCATTTAAAAATTGCAAAGATATGTGTTCAAATATTTATTTTATAAAATTGAAAATTGAAGATAGGTTTCATTATAATTGAAACTTTATACTAGTTGCTTATACTCTAGGCAAATCTGTTTTTTTATTTTTAACACACTTTGTATATTTAAAATATTTACCTCAACTCAATATTTGTTCATTGTACGAGTCGAATTGGCTAAACTAATATTCACAACATATTATTATTATTAGCACCGCGTCTTACTACCCGTTCGGTTTACACGCACTTACACTAATGTATGATGGTAGGGTGATTGTGAGATGAAATGGAGGACCTACAGTTTAACGTGGGATCCGAACCATGGTGGAGGCCTGGCATTCCACACATTCACAAGTTGTACAGTATATAAAAAAATACAATAACCAAATTTCATTTAAAATGTTTTTATTTTAATTCTACTGTATTGTAATCATCGCATCATATGGCTGGAAACAACTTGATCACCCTCCATACAGTCCTGATGTAGCGCCTAGTGACTGACTACCACTTGTTCCTGCATTTAAAAAAGCATCTTGGTGGTCAGCGCCATTACGATGTTGATGACCTCACAACGGCCGTGCTGTAGTGGTTATCAAATCAGTCGGCAGATTTCCATTAGGATGGGATTCAAAAGCTGGTGGTACGATATGACAAGTGTCTTAATATTGGTGGAAATTATTTTTAAAAGTTGATTAAATTACAGGTTTTTATGTAAAAATTACTTTTAGTACTTTTAGACCGTCACATATTTATTTCCTGATGATGATAATTGAATATTAAAAGCTATGTTCCTAGAGTTTGACCTATATTTTTATTTAAAACAAAAGATTTTCCAATCTGTATTTATTATGTTTATGTAGCAAGCTCATAAGTCTAGTTTATACCCATTTATATAAACCAAATATAAGATTATTAATTTAATCCCTAAAAGAGTGAGTAGTAGCTATTACATTTGAAACAAACTTTATAAAGGCTTTCAACACTATCTACCTTCAGATGTTTGGATGTTTACACACTCAAACCCATTTTGTTATTTTATATATTAAAATAAAATTGTATTGTACAGACGCATTCCGCTTACAGGTATCACTATGAACTTTTTTTAAGCTATAGGCTACCATTGTGGAATACTACAAGATAAGCAAGCTAATATACATGTTAAGCTATAGGCTACCATTGTGGAATACTACAAGACAAGCAAGCTAATATACAGGTTAAGCTATAGGCTACCATTGTGGA